>RDSH01000010.1:90055-198764 GCA_009428295.1 Tilletia walkeri
CCCCCCCCCCCCCCCCCCCCAAGAAAAAATATTCTTATTTCTCCCCCCTCGCAGAATACGTCTCGAGAAGCAGGTGCCTTTATGTGCGCGCCTCGTTTGATCTCCTCACTCTGCCAGACTTCGATCCGCATCTCGACTTCCCTTCCTCTCCTTTTGCTTGGGCATCGCTTCGCTTCGCACTCCACCTCGAATTACTCTACTGTCACGGGACACGCAACGGCCTTTTTCTGTTTCTGACATCACCCCTCGGCCATTCTCTTCTGAATCAGGACCCTCCTGCGACAGACAGCAGGTTGAGCTCGCCATACATCTCACACTCCTTTTTTCGCCCTCGACGTCCGGCCGCTCTTCTTACTTCGCTCTCTCACGACCGCGACAAGACGTTCTGGCTGGGTCTTTCTCGCAATTATCTTCCAGCCTACCACGGACGGTTTCCTCCTCTCTTCCTTCTCTCTGCTACCTGGTCGCTTTTCTTCCTCTGTATTGCTCCTGTCCGAGGAAGGAAATGTACACTTCCTTTTAGTCCGCTACCCTAATGAAGCTAAGATGAAGGTATAATTCCGTTTACTGAGCAGAGCGTTTCAAATTGAGGTACATACGTAGCCTTGCGAACTTGTGGTATTGGGATGGCAGAACTGCCAGAATGCGGATCCGAACCCGACGCTGGGACGAAGAGGTTTAGGAAGGTTTGCGAGGTCCTTCACCTCAGAGAGCGATTGCGCCTGCAACGAAGGCGATTGCAACGACG
The DNA here is from genome assembly GCA_009428295.1 of Tilletia walkeri. Taxonomy (NCBI): domain Eukaryota; kingdom Fungi; phylum Basidiomycota; class Exobasidiomycetes; order Tilletiales; family Tilletiaceae; genus Tilletia; species Tilletia walkeri. Next base: position 90,804 of record RDSH01000010.1, read on the forward strand.
ACGATGGACATGGACGCGCCGTCACCGAAGCGGGGCGTAGCCGCACCGGTCACACCAGCGAATGGGAAGACGAAGCCCGAAGTCGAAGCTGTAGTCGAAGTCGAAGAGGAAGTGGGAGTCGTGGTTGAGATGTTAGGCGTGGGCAGAGTAGCCGTTGGTGGTGGGAATTGAGTCGAAGTGTAGGTGAAAGGCAGGCCGCCGAAGATTGCAGTCGAGCTTGAGGACACGGTACTGAAGGTGAGGGTGTCACTTGCAGTATCGCCGCCGAATCCGAACGAGCTGCATTGCGTAGCGTTCCCACCCGAGCCGTAGAGGCAGGAGGAACCGATCGGGCAGCATGCTTTTCGCGCATAGAAGACTTTCGATCAGTAATCCAAATCTACATCATAAAGGACCGCCCGACAAGGAAAGGACTCACCTTCGGCATCTTTGGGACAGGCACGACGGCCGACTCGGCATCCATCGATACCATTACATACTGTACCGGCAGGGCAACATTCGTATCTGTTATAAACCTGGAAGACCGCAGTGGATGTCGAGTCAGTCTCTATTCAATCAGCTCCAAATGTAGAGCTCGAGCTTGATGTCAAGAAAACCGGGACGTAAAAGAAGGCAGACTCACCTTTGAGCACGTTTGACCTTTGCGGCAACATACGTTGCCTGGACAGCACTGGCCTCCCGCAGGGCAGCATCCAGACCCATCAGGGCACAGTCCATAGCCCGCATTCGTGCAGACGCGTTGCCGTTCCTCCATGTTGAGACCACGCGCCAAACCGACAGCTCCGTCGATCACCTGGCCAATGGCATCACCGCCGAGATCGTTACGTGGGCCAAGAAGTCCGAAGAGGTTGAGAGGGTCGGCGCGGCGGTAGAGATCGAGTTTGGCTTCACCTTGGCCGAATTGAACGCGTTCGGGCAGAGTGGGGTCCGACTCGGCTCTGACAACTGCGAGGGCGGTGCCAAGAGTGAGGAGGAAGATGCTGTTGATGCGCAGCGAACCGAACATGGTTGGAGTATTGCTAAGGATGAGGCGGATGGGTATGGAGAAGAGGGATAGAGGGAGGAAGGAGGAAGGAGGGAAGAGCGTCAGCAATCCAGAAGAAGTCCCTTCTTATAGGAGACGATACGTGCACAAAGCTTCAGCATGTGAGAAGAAGCCTCAAGAAGAACGTCAGCTTGAGAGCACTCCTCTCCAACAATGCTGTGCGAACATACGAGTATGCAGCCTGCAGCGCCATTGCGCCTCCTCTTAGGCTTCAGGCTTCAGGAAGGTGGTATGTACATATGTACACTGGTACCAGAGCACTGCAGCGAGCTCTGCTGGAACGCGGGAGCCTGTCGAACGTCAAGCAGCGTCAAGCGTCAATAAGTAGTAGTGTTGAGGAAAGCGCCACGAAGCGAGAGGTCAGATGTCAGAGCAATGCACAGCAAAACGAGCTCGAGGGCGTACACAGCATACACAAAGACACGGTCTGAGACGACTGTTGTGGTTGCGAGCTGCATGCTGTCCCGTGTCCACACTCCACCGCCAGTTAGTCTTACCTGTTCCCTTGTTCTTGAGACTTTGGGCTTTGGGAGCGGCGTGGCCGCGTGGGGTGAGCAGCGTTTGCTTCGAGGTGGGAGGCGTGAGAGGTTTACGGAAGTCGGAAGTCGGCAAGGTTATTAGTTAGTCGCGTTCCTGGTACCTTACTTAGAAGAAGAAGCAAAACCTCGCATTTGCGACTCTATCTCCGCTTGGCACTCGACGCCCGCAGCAGAAGACGCACGGCGGGACCTGTCACCCGGCGGAGCGGATACTGGATAGGGCGCCTTTGCATGCATACCCTTCTGGTACCTGGCCACCAGAAAAGCTGCTGGAAGTTGGGAAGCAGGCGGAAGCGCGGAAGATCGCAAAATACGAATACGTGCTGAGCGCTGAGCACCTCGTCGCCTCCGGTCTCTGACGACTCTCACTGCGAAGTGCGAACGATATGTAGCGACTTGGACGAGGGAACGAATTACGAATCACGAGTGGCCACGACGTCGTCTTCGCTTCGATGCTCTATCGCTTCCGTTCGTGACTTCTGCTTGGCAGCTAGAAGAACAAGGCAGGAACATCGTCCGTGATCTGAATCTGTTGGAAGCTTTATTCCTTCGCCCTCGCTTAAGCAATCGTCAGTCCAAGACGCAAAGAGAAGATAGCGTCTAAATTTGGCAACCCGGACATTCGGAAGGCAGCAAGGAAGGAATCCTTCCGCGCAGGTTTCGAAGGAGGGGGTAACATGTTGTAGGTTGCTGAATGCTGGAGCGAGAACATCGAAACAGCTCACCGCACCGCAAAGCACTGCGCGATCGTCGTCTGTACCCGCTTGACCTTCGCTTGCTGCTCGTCCGCGGGATGCTGGACCAGGTAGTGAAGCTCCGCTTCGAGCTCACGCGAGTGGGTCGAGCTCTTGGTGACCTTGATCCGACCTGTGATGGTTGTTCCTATGGATTTGAGGGACATAGAAAGATGAAATGCTTCAGTGCCGAACTAGATACCCGAACGACCGCAAACCGTACTCACCCTGCTCGACTTCAATCGGATCCTTCAGTAGGAACGCAGTCGCCTTCCAATGCGTCTCCTTCCCCTCGGGTCCCGTAGTGAAGCTGACAGCCTCTCCCTGACCTGCTCCCTCATCCTTGGCAGGTACGACCGCATTCCCGCGCAACGACTCATCCAACCCACTGATATCGGCCCGGACAGGCTCGGCCGTCTGGCAGGGGGGAAGACCCGGCAAGACTTCACCGCCTTCTGTGTCGCGTCGACCCTTGGGAGGGAAGAGTCCTGACGATGACAATGGGGCGGGAAGGAACCAAGTGTCGAACCAGGACAGGAAGGCGTGCATTGTGCCTTTTCGGGAGGCCTTGAGCGCGAAGGTAGACTCGAACTCGGGTTGTTTCGTCGACATTGTCATCAACGGAAGGTCCTAAACATCCCTTCGACATCAGTAAAGAGAAGGCTAGATTGAAAGCAGGAGAAAAGAAGAAGGAGTACTCACAAAGATGTTGGCCGTATCCGTGATGAGAGCCTCGCGCTTCAACCCCTCTGTGTACGCATCATCCGTCAGACCCTTGGACATGGCACTCATCTTGAAGCCGTACACATCAGACCAGAAATGGATGCGCTCGTGGAGAAGATCGGCATCTTCCACACCTGCCAAAGTCATACGTGTATGACTGGGCGCGAGAATTCCGCCGTCCCTCGAAGTGCCGTCCTCCGCGTTGACTTGGCTGGGCTTGCGGAGATACAGGTCTCGAGCATGCAGGACGGAAGGCAGCATGGCCTCGTAGATCAGGAAGTAGCTGTGAAATCATGGAGTTCAGTCAGTTGTCTTCGCTCCTTATACTCCGAATCCGCGTGGAAAAAGATGTACTCACCCCATCCACTCGGACACAATGACATCCACCTTTCCCTCATAAGGAGCAAGTTCCGGCCCCAGATCCTCAATCTTGCCCTTGAACACCCGAACGACAGATCCAAACCCATTCTCCTGTACGTTCAGCACCGTTCGATCCGCAATATCACTGGCGTCGATCGCAAGGACGGTCGCTGCTCCCGCGCGCGCGGCGAAGAGGGAGAGGATGCCGGATCCACACCCGACGTCCATGATGATCTTGTCGCGGAAGAGATGGGCGTTCTGTGGGGAGAGAATGAACTTGGCGTAGCTGAGCGTACGAACGGAGTCGCTGATCATCGTTTGGTGAATGCTGAAAAGGGAAGAACAAAATTGTGAGCGATTCTGGCGCAAAAAGAAGTAGCTAGATCCATGTTGGGTCTGGAGAGGCAAACTCACTCGTTGGACGCATATGAAGTGAAGTAGTGCTGATCGTCCTCCTTATCATTGGCAGAAAGAGGCGTATGAGTCCGCGAGACGCCCGCGAAGGGACTGGGCTTATTCTTGCCCTTCCCGCTCGAAGCTGCCGACGAGCCCACAACCTTGTCCGCATCCTCGGAGACGGCAGCCCTGTCGGCGTCGGAGAGACCGATGCTGGCTGCGTATCGCTCGCGCAGGTCTTGGAAAGCGAGACGGAGGGCGAGCAATTCGGATTCGAGCTCGGATGTGGATTGGCGCGCGGTGCCTGATGTAGCAGATGTCTGTGAAGCCTGCTGCGCGTTGGTCTCCACTTCATCCTCATCGTCAAAATCGATCTCTGTGCAGTATCACAACAGCCAAGTTTAGCGAACTGGCAGTATTATGATAGGGAATGTATGCGGGAAGTACGTACGAAGAAGACCGTCCATCTCGTAACCCGGTACAGGCGCGAGCTCGGCATCGTCATTCAAGAAAGGTTCTGAGCCTGAGATAGCTGTGATCTGCTCGGACGAGAGAGGGGCGCCCTTCGACGCAGCTCTCCTGAGGTAATTGAGCAGCCGAATGACTTGGAGCGCGTCGAGGCCTGATTACGGACTTCAAAGGTAAGCTCCCATGGACAAAAACAAAAGGACAAGGGAGCAGCAGGAAGAATGACTCACCCTTCTTGCGTACCAGAGCGCGGAAGTCGCAGCCGTTCTCCTTGGCATGCTGCAGAGCTGCTGCGGGTCGGGAGAAGAGCTTGAGGGATTGGCCAGGGGCATCGGGGAAGAGGGCATGGGTGGGAGTCTTAGGACCTCGCTTTGGCGCAGTGTCTGCATCAGCATAGACTATAGAAGAAGAAGCACCTTTCCCATCCTCCTCGTCGTCCTCATCGTCTACCCAGTCGCCAAAGTCCTGGTCGTCATCATCGTCCTCGTCCTCGTCTTCATCGTCGTCGTCGTTGTCCCTGTTGGGCTCGTTTGCGCGGCCTTGGGGTTGACTTGAAGCTACTGGAGAAGAGGCAGCATTAGCGCTGCCGTCTGTCGCTGCTGATCCTCCTGAGATTGAAGTGACCATTGTTGCGCTGAATGCTGTCGAGGTTGTCTTCCTGTTGAGCTTTCTTCCTGACCTTCCAACTTTTTTTGCACTGGTACCGAGCTCGGTATCCATGCGGTATTACCTGGTCGGTACTGACTCGGTACCAGAACGGTTCGGTAAAGCACGGATCATCTTGGAAGCACGAACCCTTGCCTCGAAGAAGTACCTCCTGGACGACCTCGACCATCGCTCGCCTTCGAAAGGAAACAACTCCCTCACAATGACAACCACAGCACCCAAGAAGTCCCTCACACCCACCAAGGTCGCCGTCATCGGCTGTCCCTTCTCCTGCGGCCAACCCCGCGCAGGCGTAGAAGCAGGCGCAATCTCCCTCATAGAAGCCGGTCTCGTCTCCCAAATCGAATCCCTCGGCTACTCCGTCCGCTTCGATGGCCACAACCAGTTCGATCCCGTCAACCGACTCTTGCTCGATGATCCCGATGTGGGGAAAATGAAGTTGCCCAAGACTGTGTCTGGTGTTGCGCAGGCTGTTGCGGATATTGTGTCCAAGCATGCTTTGGCGGGCGAGTTGCCGCTTACCCTTGGTGGTGATCACAGCTTGGTGAGTCTATTCCCCTTTTTCCAACGAGTTGAGCTTCCGAAATGAGAGGGGCTCTGGGCTGATGGCTTACTCCTTCTTTGGAATACACAGGCCCTCGGCACCGTGTGTGGTGTCATGCGCGCCTTCCCCAACGCAGGCGTCATCTGGGTCGACGCTCACGCCGACATCAACACCCCTCTAACCACAGACACAGGCAACCTACACGGCTGTCCCGTCTCTTTCCTCCTAGGTCTCCCCGGCACCTCCACCCCACCCTTCTCCGACTGGCTACCTTCCACACCCGTCCTCAAGCCAGACAGCATCGTCTACATCGGCTTGCGCGACGTCGACCCGCCGGAGAAGAAAATCTTGCGCGAGAATGGGATCAAGGCGTTCAGTATGCATGAGGTCGATCGGTATGGGATTGGACGCGTCGTCGAGATGGCTTTGGATCATCTGAATGGGGGCGTTCAGGGTAAGCGGGAACGACCTATTCATCTCAGCTTCGATGTCGACGCGCTTGATCCCACCGTTGCTGCTAGCACGGGTACTCCAGTGAGTCTTTCTTCCCTCCCTCCACTATGAGTGGCAGTCTGCTCAATCCACACCTTCTGCGCCCACAGGTCCGCGGCGGTCTCACCTTCCGAGAGGGGCACTATATCTGCGAAGCCCTCTTCGAGACCGGGAACCTCGTCGCCATGGATCTCATGGAAGTCAACCCCTCCCTTTCCCCAACCGATGCTGAAGCTACCGTCGCCATCGGGTGCTCTCTCATCCGCAGCGCGCTCGGCGAGACGCTTCTCTGAACACAGGGACAGCTCATAAACTCAAGCGTCCAAGCATGTCATCTCTAGAATCCCCATGGTTCAAACCTCTCATCGTACCACTCCCGTTATGCAAACCCAGCTTGTAGTCGCCGTCCTCGGCTGTAGCAATAAATGTCAAGGAAATTTCCAAGAACTACAGCACTGGCAGCCCGGCAGACCGCCGCTGAATGTCGAAGCTGTTGTGTGCAATCATTCATGATTTCTGGAAAGGAAAGTTGTTCCAAGGACCAAATTGGAAAGCCCTTCGGGGGGGAGAAGGGGTGACAGGGGGGAAGAGGGCACTCTATTGAACCGTCCGGTACCCAATCTGCTTCTTGCCCATCTTCGTCTTCCGCTCCACCGGCAGCTCGAATGTCAAGTGACCACGGTACCGGCGCAGATACGTAATCGCGACCTCCTCAACCTCATCAGGCACAATCCCCAAATCAGCCCAACTCTTCGTACCCACCTCATCCGCCTTATCGTTCAGGTACCGCCTCACGACCTCGTCCGGGCTCAACATCGGCCACCAAGCCAGATCGCCAATCTTGGAGGCTGTCATCAGGACCGGCTTGGGGATGTTCAGGCCTAGTCGGACAATCTTGTTTAGCGTTAGGGATTGGACCAGGTTCAGCAGTTCGGAGACGGTGTGGGTCTTGGGACCGGCCAGGGTGAAGGTTTGGCCGATGGAGGTCTCTTCGGCGTCCATCATGAGTTCGAGGGCGAGGGAGATGTCGAGACTGTGCACGGGGCGGAGAGTGGTGCGGCCATGGTTGACGTGCCAGGTGATAGGCCATGCTGTTGTTTTTTTCATCAAAATGAATTCGAGTCAGAAGAGGATAACTCCCTCAACCATGAGGGTCAGGAGAGCACTCACAAGCCATCGAGTTCAACAACCGGTCCTCATGTCCAAAGACCGGTCCAGGCCTGACAATCGTAGCACCTTCAAACGCGCGCTTGACAGCAATCTCACCCTCCGCCTTGGTCCGGTACAGAGCCGAGGGAGAGTCAAGGTCGGCGTTCAGGTGGGAGAGGTGGATGAAGCGCGAGACACCGGCTGCTTCGGCAATTTGGGCGATACGCTCGGCTCCCTTGACGTGGACATCTGCGAACTTGAAGTTCCTGGTCGAAGAGTGAAGAGAGTGTATATGGTTGAGATTTGCTGTACCGGGAGGGGGGAAAAGGTGGAGGTGGGGAGACTCACTTGGTCTCGTAGTCGCGGCCGACGAGATTGTAGACTACGTCCGAGTGACGAAGGCACTCCTCCGTCTGCTGATCATCACGCAAGTCCCATTCCTAAAAACACATTCGAGCCAAGTTCGATTAACAGATTCGGGCAGAAAGATCCCAAAAAGCCTTCCCCCGTGGGAAGGAAGGAAAGACCTTCGGGTCGGAGGGGAACTCACCATCGGCACGACCTGTCCCAAATCACCCAACACCTTCAAGTGACGCTTCTCCTCCTCGTCGCGGTAAGGGATTATGACCTGAGTTCCGCGCTGGGCAAGTCGGTTGACGAGGTATCGACCGAGGAAACCTGTGCATCCAAAGACGGTCGCGACATGGCCGGAGACGGAGGAGCTGTTATTTACCAAACAAGCTTGTCAGTGCCTTTCAAAAAAGGGAAAAGGAGAGAGGAGAGAGAAACGTACCGTCCACCACCATAAGGCCCACTCTTGATGATCGGCTTGCCCGTCTTTCGCTTGATGACGAGGTCGTGAGCAGCCCGAGTAGACACCCTGCTACCCGCGACCAATGTCGACGACGATGATGATGCAGCCGCACACGCGGAGACGGCAGATGCCCGCGCAGGCGCCCGGAGGAGAAGGCCTGCTGCTGCTGTCATTTCTCTCTGTTTTTTGTGTGTGTGTGTGGGTGTTGTGGATGATGTCCAGGTGAAGCAAGCAAGGTCGGCGAGGTCGGGAAGGGTTGGGATTGGAAGTGATCGCATGATCATCTCCCCACTTACCATTTCACGCATTTATAGACACTCAGGCAAGGGAAGGTCAAGGTCAATGGAGGATATGGCGCCGCCTGACGGTGCTGATGCGCATACCTGGAGCCCAGCTGTATGGGCGAACGTCCGAGGGTTTGGAATTAAGTGGTGGGGGGTTGCAGATTTCAAATGGTTCACGTATAGGTTGGGGCCCGAGGCATGACAGTCAGCGCTGCGCTCCTTGAAAGCGAGCGTCGAAGCCAGGCGGGCGGTGGACAGGTGGGGCGGCGCAGGGGCAGGGATTGTACAGAGGGAAAGCCACGCTCTCATCTGGAGGGAGACTTGGCTGCTGACCCCGTTGAGCTCCCCTGTGCCGGCGTCCCTTGGGCATACATCAACTTCTGCCTCTCCTCCAACACTCTCCTCTTCCTAAAGTAATCAGCCTACGAATCCTCCAAAGAGAAAAGTTCGTCAGCTATACCCTTCACCAAAAGAAGAAAGAGGAGGGAAGAAAAGGCACTCACCCAACTCCGCGCACAGCTCCCCTCAAACCCATCCCGTTCCTTCTTACAAGGATCCTCCGCTCTAGCCTTCTCCGCTTCCTTAGGCGTGAGCGAGGGTGGGCCCCGTCCATCACTCATGTCCGTACCCGGTGGAATGGCAATGTTGTGTGAGGCAAGACAGCTGAAGTAGGCGTCGCGGTGGGTCCAGCATTTCTGACGCTCGGCGCGGGTTGGTGCTTCTGGGATTGTCGATGATGATGATGAGGAGGAGGAGGATGAGCCGAAGAGTCCCATTGTGGTTGTGTAAGGCGGCACGCGAGTAGGAGCGTGTTAAGGCTTGGGGCTTTGAAGGAATGATGGGAATGAATGCGACTGCTGTAGGAGAGTCAGAATGAATGTTCGTTGCTGATGTCAAGAAGGTTCGCGATGAGGATCTTCCCAACAACGATGACGCCGCCGAAGTGGAGGAAAGGAAAGATGGTAAAAAAGCACAGCAAGGCATTCAATTGAAAGATGATCGATGATTGTCCTAGTAGTTTGACGACTGAGAGAGCTGCTACATTATGTACTGTATGGAGATGCGCCGTAGAGCACGAGAGAGAGAAGAAGGTGACGAGAAAGGAATGTGCCAATCTACGAACCCATTCATGGAAACGAATCCGATCGCAAAGAGGAGGAGACAGGCTGGGAACCAGCCCCATTTTGACCGCCTGGAAAAAGCACCGCCCGCAAGAATGATGAGGGGAGCCGATCTACTTGTGCCGCCACCAGTACCTGATAGAATCCCTCTTCCACCACGCCAACGCACCTCCTCCAACAAACACAACCACAAGCACAACAACAGCAATCGCAATCCCCCCAGCCTGCGAGATACCATTCCCACCACCACCACCATCCCCACCCCGAGTCGGCTGGATCCGGGGAGAGGTCAAGCTGACGTAGAAGGGCTCGCCGGCAGTTGAGTTGGCTACTTGGGATGCCGTGAGGAATACGAGGGCTGCTTGGAGGTCCAGGGCGGGCTCAGTCTGGGCATAGTCGGATCGAGTGTCGTAGTACTGGTCTTTGTGATCCGGCCCACCGACCAGGGCACCGTACAGCACGTATGCTTCGACAGGTGGGCTATTGTCGATATTGTTGATGTTCGTCCCACCCGAGGCCAGGGCTGAATGCGGGTTCTCAGCACTGTTGGGACTCTGTCCGACGACATAGACCGCATTCATCGGGTTATCACCGAGCGCATAATCAAGCTGAGACTGTGCAAAGTTGAGGTAGGTGTTCTCCTTCTTACTCCCAGTCGCGAGCCCGCTGTACACCTGGGCGATAGCGGCCGCATTCAGAGCAGGGTTGAGCGACGATGTCGAGCTGTACCCACTGAACCAGGCCAGTCCGCCAGGGGTGAAAGAGACCTGAGATCCCTTCGAAGCTGTCCCATCAGCAAAGGAGTCCAGCCACGCCTCCGAATCCGACTGGAAGCGAGTGAGGTTCAGATTCAGCTCAGGATGCATGACGGCAGCCTGGGTCATCAAGACCGAGATGGCAGGAGCTCGGGCATCCCAGTTGAGCGCAACGCCAATTTGCGGCATATTGAGATCTGAGTAGGCCGTCATTGTCTGATTGGCCAAGTTTGCATCACCTGTGGCGATAGTGAGTAGTGCGCCTGCGAATGCGAGCTTGTCGCGCCAGTCGGAAGACGGGTATGAGTCACTCAGGGCGGGGACGACGCGTTGGGCGACCTGTTGGGGTTGTGCCGACTGTGCGAGAGCAAAGAGGGATTGAGCACGAGTGAGGAGAGTCTGGGCATAGTTGGTGTCCTGAAGGGAAGTGGGTACTGTGCCTCGCTTGCTGTTCTTGCCGTCAGGTCGGAGTGGGAGGGCTGTACCGGAGTAGAGGAGGTAGCCTGCTGCGAAGGCTGCTGCGGTAGAGGCGACGACGTCTGTCCCTGGCTTTTCGACTGAGACATAGTAGCTCGGTCGAGGAAGCGGGATGGATCGATCGCCTCCCCAGTAGTTGTCCTTGGTGGTGCCGACCTGGACGACAATGGACGTGTTGACTGATGTGGCCTCCATGAGCCAGTCGAGCCCGTTCCGTAGCACTTCGTCGAGGTATGCGGTCTGAGAGGCAGATTCGAAGCCGCGGCCCCAGAGGGTAGCACTCCATGCAATCTGACTGACGGCCCAACTGAGAGGCAAGGTGACCTTGATCATATTCCCCGCATCGAAGTAGCCGGCCGAGAGATCGAGCTTGACGTCCTGACCATCTCCAAGGACAGAATCGTTGCGCCATTGGACTCGGTAGTTGTCGGGTAGTTTGCCAGCTCGTTGTGCGTCGTAGTAGAAGAGACTGTTGCCGAGGAGGTTGTTCCACTGGGGTGCTGAGCTGTCGCGGCCGGTCGATGCTTGTGGTGGGTTGTATTCGGTTGTGATGGGGATCTGAGCTGATGCGGTGCGGAGAAGGAAGAGAGAGGCAAGGGTTCGGATGAGGACCTTCATCGCGGCGGAAGGAGGCACTTGGCGAGGGCGGAGGTCCCTTGGCAAGAGAAGATGATGAGAGAGAAGATGGAGAGAAGAGCAAGAATGAAAAAGGAGAGTGGTGCCGAATATGTTGCGGCCGTTGGTGGAGAGGCAGAGGGACTAGATGAGATATACATATACGGATGTGAGCGATGCCGCGATGGAGAGAAATGGAGCTCATCTGGAACCTTCACTCACGGAGCAAGGACGACCGGGGGTTGGTGCTCAGAGGCAAGTCGCGCAATTGTGCAGGGCAGTATGGTAACAGTGAATGCCAGAAGGTCCCAGGGTCGAGGGTCGAAGCTTGCAGAAGGGAACGAAGGGAGGAGCGTTGGCGGAGGTCCGCTGTGTCTCGGGAGGCAGCAGCAGATTCGAAGCAAAGGAAAGAAGATGCACAACGTCGACAGCAAGGTGGAAGCCGTGGCCAGTTGAGATGGAAATGAGAGCAAAGGCAGCGGGCAGCGGGAGCGGCACCTCGGCTCACTCTCACTCTCACTGCTGAAGAAAGATAACGATAAGATAAGGACGACAAAGCACAAAGTCACGTGACTCTCATATCCAGACGCGTCGCACCCGTGTTTCGCGTTGTGATGATCGCCGTGTGTTGGTCTCTGCCCAAAATTCATGTCGCACTGTCATCCATCCATCCTGCCATCGACGACGATCATCTGACTGTCAGCTTATAGAAAGAAAGGGAAGGAAGATGGCATACACATACTCATCATACGCAGGATCACTCCGTCCAGAATCATCTCTCCCAACCATCGAAGAAGGTCTCTCCCATCTCCAAGACAGCAGTAACAGCGAAGATGCCATCCACCAACTTCGAAATCAACAACACATCATACACTCTCCCAAGAACAGCAATTTCCTACCACCAGGTCATCAGTCTCCCACCACTCGCATCGTATCAGGCGGATCGTCCTCATCCGGAACAGCCGTAGATCGAATTTCGACAGATGGCAAACCTCCACGCTCTCGACATGGCACTGCAGATTCAATCATCAGCAATGGCTCCAACATCAGTCTCAACGAAAGCGAACTCTTCCGAGGGGCCCAGTACGCCCTTGCCCATCTTCAAGAATCCATCCACTCCCAAGAACAGGAAATTACAGCTACCTCAGTCGCGCTTAGCCAGCATTACCGACACGCTCATTTGGACAGGACGGAGCGGATCGAAGATGCCAACCTTACAGGTATATCACAAGTTCCCAAAACACCTGGATCAACTACGCGAAGAACCTATGGAAACGACATGGTAGAATCGCCCTCCCTTCCTTCTTCCCTCCGCAACGCCTTAGCTACCCCACGCTCCAAATCAGTCACATTTGCACCATCCCCACCAGGTTCTCCTTCGCCGGCACAACAGCAGGACGCGGCATCGGAACTCAGTGCGGGATCAGAGCCGGAGATCGATGGACTCAGTACATCCGAACAAGCTATGCTGTCCGAATGGACACGCATACCCCCCTCCGAGTCTTCCCCTCCCTCCTCCCGATCAATAGCTCGAAACTCGCCTAGACGATCACCCTCTCCACTCGACGCTCCACTTCAGCAACAACAATCGGAAGTTGAGATTCAGCCTGAGGCCGAAGTCGAATCTCAATTCGCGGTAGAATCTTCCCCTTCGCCTTCTCCTCGATCTTCCTCCGCCCTACTCCGAACTAATAGACGATCCATCTCGCCGAGCTTGCACACCAGCGTCGCTCATACTCCCTCCCGACTCCGTAACGTGGTCACTCTGACCGACACCGAGTCATCCGTTGATTCCAATCACGCTCCTGAAGAGGAAGACGAAGACGAAGACCTTTCGCATGAGAGATCGCCCCCGCCCTCCCGTCCGTCGTCCCGTCAGGCACACTCGTCCCCTCATCGACTCAGCAGGACACCCGTTCAATCACTACCTCAACCTCCAACTGCATTCCTTCCCATTCCATTCTCATCGCCTCTCGCACAATCACTCACTCAGGCGAAGAGTCCGGCTACACTCACAGGTACCAGCACGGGTACGGCCGTCACAGCGGGCACGGGTACATTCGCTACTGCCGAGAGCTTCCAGACGGCTCCTTCCTCCACTGGCACGCGTACTTCCACCCTCAGTGGCACAAAGGAGGCTGGAGATAGCCACGAGTTGCATCAGGGACTCCCTCCTCCGCGGTTTCCTTCCTTGTTTGGGGCCGATACCTCATTCAGCGTGGAGAGGGACGAGGAGCCAGTCGTAGAAGAGGAGGAGGAGAAGGAAGAGGAAGACGAAATGGTACGATCGATCGAGGATAGTCTTTCTCGCCTCACACGCGCCGCACAGCTCATCAGCTCAGCCACAGCCTCGGCATTCGCTCAGATCGGTGGACGACAAGCAGCAGACACGGAAATGCAGGACAAGCTGGAGGAGGACGAGGAGGCCGCGGGGGAGACAAGCCAGACGATTGAAGAGTTGGCTCATGGTGCGAACCTAGTTCAAGAGATGCACGAACTCCACGCTGCTCTTCAGGCTAACTTGCTTCGTCGCCTGCAAGCGGCTGAGCGGGGGCAGGTTAGGGAACGTGAAGAGCGTGTACAGCTGGAGGGCAATGTGAAGAGGCTTGTGGTTGGGTTGATGAAGGGCGACAGTGTATCGGGGGAGGAGGATGGTGCTTTGGCTGAGGAAGGGGAGGAGATGGAAATGCTCTTTGGCAAATTCCGAGCGTGGGCGCTTCATATGGGCTCGATGAAAGATCGGCTCGAAAACTCGAGCTCGGTCGGCCCTGAACCGGCGGGCACATCACGCTCGAGCAACAGCAAGACCGAGACCGACCGACTTCTCTCCCTCCAGTCCGAGCTGGATCGCCTGACCGCGGAGCTCGAGATTGCTGAGCAGGCTCACCTCACAATCCAGGCGCGGGTGGCTGAGGTGGAGTCGGAACGGGATGAGCTGAAGGACGAACAAGGTGTCTTTGAGCTCGAGCTTTCGAATGTGAGGAGGGAGCGGGACCAACTTCGCTCGGAAGCAGAGGACGTTGCTGAAGAGCTCTCCCTTGCGGAGCGAAGGATCAGTGTACTTGAAGTCCAAGTGGCTGAAGAAAGTGCTGGGAGGAGTCAGGCTGATGCCTATCGGAGACGGTTGGAGGAAGGCTTTGAGGCGCAGTTGGCTGATTTGAGGAGGGAGCTCGAGGATCTTCGGAGGGAGAATGTGAAGTTGGAGGAAGGGAGGAGGCAGGTTGAGGAACGTGGGCGGGAGGAGGTGGGTGGAGCTGTGAGAGCGTTACGTGAGCGCGAGCGTGAGGTGGAGAAGCTCTTGTCTGACCTTGGGACGGAGCGTCAAATGCGGGCGAGGCTCGAGAGGGAGAGGGAGGAGCTTATCGCTGCTATTCCCATCCCTGATGAGAAGGATGATGAGGATCAGGAGGAGGCTCTACTTGCTTCTAAGCTCGAGGAGGCCGAGGGCAAGGTTGGTCTTCAGGCTTCGCGGATCAAGGAGCTTGAGAAGGAGAGCGCCAATGCGGATTTGGAGATTGCCAAGTTGCTCAAAGTACGCGACCGGATGGAGCAGGAGAATGCGAATTACGCCATGGCATTGTGAGTTCTTAACCCCCATTCACGCTTCTTGTACTTTCGAGGCGCTGTGATCTGACTTAATTTGCTCTTCTCTTTCACCGTTCGCAGAGCCGCGAAGCAGCAGGAGCTGAGCCTGTTGAAGCGGAATACTGGACGTACTTCTGCTGCTAATATGACGACGGCTGCTGCTGCTACACCTCTCGGATTATTGAAGACTCCTCGGGCAAACGACAAGCATCGGCAAGATCAGGCGGACCCACTCTCGACGGTCCGCCGTCGACCTCCTACTGCCGTTCTGCAGTCGCTCATCCTTAACACTGAAAAACCTTTACCGAGCAGTCGGATCGCGCATCGAAGCAGGATGAGTGGATTGCATCAGGCCTCGAGTGGGAAGGAGGATGCTTATACGACGACGACGGAGGAGGAGGAGGAGCGCAGTGAGATTGGTGACGAAGTTACTCCTCTTCGTGCGGGTCAGGGATTGACGAAGGGTAGTCGAGTGCTAGGCGAGCGTGGTGGTGTCCCGGCTTCCAGTTCTAATGGAGCCGGGTCAAAACCGAGATTGTCTTCGCGCGCGAGTCTGGGATCGGCGGTCAGGGCTAGCAGAGTGGCTGTGAACGACGAGAATGCGCCACCACCACCACCACCGCTTCCGTCCCGCGGTTCGTCAGCCACCTCGAGCACGGGAACGAGTCTGAATGGAGGAGGAGCAAGGAGGGCCAGGAGCAGTCTCGGTGCGGGTGCACTTTCTGGTACAGCTACTACTTCTGCTGCTGCCACTCGTGCTTCTGCCGTAGGAGCTCGTCGGACCAGTTTGGGTGTTGTTGGAAACTCGGGCTCGCGTACGGAGCGTCCCTCTCGCGCGATCGCCCCAAGTCCGACACCGAGTATGGCCTCGGTCACTTCTACTTCGAGCGTGGCTTCTTCGGGCTATACGTCTACGTCTACGTCGAACTCGATCGCTTCGACTTCGACGCGGACGGGTGTGTTGAGGAGTGCGGCTGCTGCGAGGAAGTCGGGTGTGGGTGTTGATAGTCGGATGATGGCGTCGACGCCTACGCCTGCTTCGGCGTCGGGAAGAGGGGCGAGTAGTGGGAGTGTGCTGGGTAGGGAGAGGACGGTGAATCGGCCGAGGGAGAGTGGAGTTAGGGTTGCCTCTGGTAGCAGCTCAAGTGTCAGGGCTTCCGGCTCGAAGGCATCTACCACATCGGTCGGTCCTTCTTCTTCTTCTTCAGCGCGTACCGCGCTCAAACGCTCTTCGCCGGACGAAGAGCCCGAACCAATCAAAGCGCCACCTCAACAACAACATCATCATTCCGCCTCAGCCTCCGCTGCATCTTCCTCCTCCCGCTCGACAGTCGTTCCCCGACTCTCCCGGACACAACAACTCGGAGCCAGTAGTCTGTCCACTCACAGCTTGAGTCAGAGTAGTCGGAGCGTGAGCAACGGTAGCGTCCGGGACGAGGAGATGACGGAGGAAGAGCTGAGTGGGAGCGTAGGGCCGATGATGCCGTCGGCATCTGGTAGTGGTGCGTCGCTTGGGGCTCGGCGTGTTGTTTCTGGGCGATTGTCGGACGTTGCGTCGAGTAGGGCTGGACCTAGCGGACCGCGACCTGGCTCGAGCGTGCCGGGAGGAGCGAGACGTCCGTCGTACGGCCTGGCTGGATCGGCAGCTCGCGTGCCGTCGTACGAGCGTCGAATGCTTCCAGCATGATCCTGGCCCTGCGGCACCCAGCTTCGGACAATAATCGCAACCCTTATTGCTTATGTATCGAATCCCTCGAATCCTAATTGTGAATGTCATTCTGTTTGCTTGGGAGCGAAGAGGATACAGGAGGAGAGCGAAGATCTGACATTGAGGTTCTAGCAAGGAGCAAACAGGTTCAAATACGAGGGGAGCGGTGGATAGAATCAGACTGTTCGGGGCGGGGAAAGACGTGCATCAGGGAAGGAGCTGTTACAGAAAGCAGCGGACAGATGAGAAAGGGGACCTCGTAGATCTTGGAAGGGTAACGTATAGCATCGGAAAAAGGTTCCAGTGGGTGGGGGGAAAACACATCGTCACACCCGGACCAGCATAGCCTGCAGCTCTTCGTCCGCAGTGACGGCACGGAAGAGCTTTCTCCACTCGAGAGGATTACCCTTACTCCTCTTCCAGATGACCACACAACGAGGAGCCTCATCCTCCGCTTCCGTTTCTCCTTCTCCTTCTCCTTCTCCGTCTCCCTCAGCCTTCTCCTCTCCCCCTTCTTCTTCTTCATCCTTCTGCTGCGACTCAGCAGCAGCAGCCCGCCCGCGCACAGCCCGGAAGGGAGCAACGACGATCTCTCCTCTGAGCGGACATTTCCTTCGGTCCATCGTGTTGATCCGGATCCGCGCACCGGAAGGCGAGACGACGTATTCGAACTCAGTCGATCCGAACGAGCCGGAGGCACTACGTGATCCCGCAGCGGAAGCAGCCTCGCGAGCACCACTAGACGACGCCGGTCGGACCGTCTCGCTCGATGTCGATCGTTCGAGATTGGACTGGCCTGAACCTATCAGCGTCGAGTTGCTCACAGGAGGCATCGCATCGACAAGAGTAGCCGAAGAAGAAGGTGTGATACCGGCCGGCTCGGCTGGCACAGCAGCGGGATCCATCTGCGAATCACCATCCGCGTCTTGCAGATCCGACGACAACGTGTTCGAGGTGTGAGAGCGCGGGAAAGACGGTACGGGACCTCCGACGGGTTGGACGACACAGCCTTCCAGTGAGATCTGTATGCCCTTGAGGCCCGTTCGCGAGGCTGCACTCTCCTTTGCGCCAGATTCGGAATCCAGAGGTACTGTGCGAAGTCCGAGGGGCGATCCTGCGGACCCACCCTGCAGTATACCGACCAAGTGGCGTACAACATCCGCAGCCTCGCGCTTGGAGAAGAAGCGCGTCAACTCTGGGCTGAAACGGAGAGCCGAACTGAGAACAAGCGACGGAGACCATTGCGTCTGCAAGATGAACGAAGAAGATAGATGGGTCAGTAAGCAGACCTGGACAGCCTTCGGGTTCGTCGACAACAGGTGCTCACAAGCAGGTTGAATGTCTGTGTAAATTGACTCATTCCACTCTCCTCCATAGAAGAAGCACCAGCACCAGCCCATCGCGGCCCGCCCTGGGTGAGTCCTTCCCGCTTGAGTCGCTCCAGCTGAGCCTCCGCATCGGCCACCGAAAGCGACTTGAGACCGCCACCCCGAGTGCGAAGGGAGACGACCGTACTCTGCGACGATGATGTCGATGGGGGCTGGACATTCCTCGAATTGAACCAGTTGTCGCTCGGCGAGGGAGCGTTTGTCGATGGGAAGCTGGGACCGAACGTGATCGGGGTCGCGAAGTGTTCCGCAGGCTGGGTGTGCGATATGCTGTGGAAACGAAAATGAAGCTCAGACTTAGTTAGGCGCTAGAAGCATTTCAACTAAGGCCAATGTTGCGCAGGCGTCAAGGAAACTCACACATCTGGAACCTCGGCCCTCTTCCCGTCGGAGTGCAGTTCCATCTTGAGATTGGCATGCATGTCTCCGGAGACCACAAGACCGTGCAAGAGACGTTCGGCAAGCAAGGACGGGTCGGTGCATCGGTTGGCCGCGCTCATGAAGCGGTTCTCGCGCTTGTACCATCGATGGCTCTTGATCTGGTCAATTCGCAGCCGCTTGGCCGGATCGGGTTCGAGCATCTTGCGAAGTAAGGCTGAGAAGGCAAAGTTGTCAGGTTCCGATCTCGTCAAAGGTGCGGCGTAGGAATCCAAATGGAGAATGAAGACACTCACAAAGAGAATCTGGCTCAAGACGCGTCCAAGGATCGTACTTGAACAGCTCGCCTGTCAGATAGGCTTCATACTCAGGCGACCTCTTCGTCGGCTCGTCCCACGGTGTATCTGCACATGGAAGGAAACGTTGTCAGTGATCAAAGCCCCAATACCGAGAACGATAAGAAACTCACTTCCAACAAGGAGCGCGAAGAGGACCACGCCCGCACTCCAGACGTCGACTGGCTCGCCTCGATACGGTCTGCCGTTCATTTCGGGGGCAATGTAGGGCAGACTCCCGCACGCGCCGTGCATTTCGCGTTCCTTGCCCTTATACTTGTATACCGAGCACAGTCCGAAATCAGCAAGCTTGACGTTGCCTTGTGTGGTGGAATCGGAGAAATGAAAGGAGAGTAAGGTCAGCAACGACGGGAAGCCAAAAGTTGGATCAGGCAGTTTGAGTCGAATACGGTACCTTCTGCGTCGAGGAGGAGGTTCTCGGGTTTTATGTCGCGATGGACGACGCCTTGGCTGTGAATGTATTCGAGACCACCGATGAGTTGTTTGAAGTAGAACTGGGCCAAGTCTTGCTCTAATCCATAATCCGGAGCTGCGCAAAGTGAAGAACAGAGATGGGGATGAAAGAGTCAGAATGGACATGGAATCTCCGTAACACTGCCGGGCGAAAGGTCGCAAATAAGAACTCACCTATCTTGTCAAAGAGATCTCCACCTGCTGCGAGCTCGAGCACGATGTACAAACCCGGCACGGTATTGCTGGCAACAGGTCTCGCCTTCCCCCCATACTCCTCCGCCCCAATAAACTCCAAAACGGCCTCATGCTTCAGAACCGAATGGATCTGAACCTCCTTCTGCAATGCCCTCCGATCAACAGGATGCCGCTGTTGCTGAACAGCAGCAATAGGGTTTCCCTTCTCGTCAAAGCCTACTGCGGAAGCTGGGACCGACGGGGGAGGGGCGAAGGAGACGACTTTGACGGCTGCGATGGGGTATTTGTTGTCGTCCAGTTTGGTGGCGCGGAAGACTTTGGAGAAGCCGCCGCCGCCGATTTGGGCGACGAGCTTGTATCCGAGTGGACGCGCGTAGGCGAGTCCGCTGGATGAGGTCGGGACTGGCATTATGTTTTCTCCGTCTTTCGCCTTGATGGGGGGCTGCACTGGACGAAGAAGCTGGGAATGTGAGCGATTGTCTGCGCGCGAGTGAAGTGAGGGAGTGGGTTGGGTGTGCTGTTGATCTGATGATGGGTCAAGACGCGAGACGGTGATGGTGGAAGAAGTGTTGGTCTTTCTCGGGAAAAGAAAAGTGTTGCTCTCGAGGCGGCCGACGCGCTCCGCTCCATCACAACATGTTCAGACGCGTCCCACAACACGCGACGCGTCAGATCGGGCTCCAAAAAAAAAACAAGCGCGTCTCGCCTAACAAGTGTTTCGAGGCTGACCTTCAGCACAACGCGACCGTGATTCGTGCGTCCGGAGCAGGGGAATGGAGAAGAAGTGAATGTCCTGAGGACGGTATGATCGTGTTGTCGTAAAGAAGGAGTTCTGATGTACAGAAAGGAAGCTGGACCCCATCGAAGTCAAAGGTGGGCAGGCCACACAGAAAGAAAGAGTATCAGAGTCGTCAACAGAGAAGCCCCAGAGAGAAGTATATGTCCTATGATGGACGAATTCAACCAGACCCATCCGACGAACTCGACACTTTCGCAGCATCGAACGCATCCGCCCCTTCAGCAAGAGCCAACCCAGCCGCCCTCCCCGAGAAGATACACCCCGTCAAAAAAGTCCCCTCAAGCGCATTATGGCCCATAACACCCCCACCCCCAAACCCAGCAACCTCACCAGCCGCATACAGCCCTTCCACAACCTGATCCAACTTCACTCCCTCGGGCGAGGACGAAGACGATCGGATCACTCGACTTTGGAGGTCGGTCTGGATTCCTCCTAGTGTTTTGCGGGTGAGGAGGTTCATTCGGATCGCGATCAGTGGACCGTAGGCTGGGTCGAGTAAGGCATGCGGTTTGACGACTCGTGTCAGTCGGTCACCCCAGTATGTCCGCGCGTTGTTGATGAGCATCATCTGTGCATCTTTGCTGTACTTGTTCGTCAACTGACTGTCGCGGTCTTGAATCACCTTCAGGATGGCCTCGTACGCTACTTGAGGACCGTTGCGATCTTTGGCCTTGTTGTTCATACCTTCGACAAGCTCGCCCAAGGTTTCAGCTACGACAAAATCGTCGCCGTGCTCCATGAACTTCTTGACGGGTTCAGGCCCGTACATGAGACGCTGGAAGAGGAGCCAGAGACTCTTCTTCGTGATGTCTGGGTTCTGCTCGGACCCACTTAGGGCAAACTCCTTGAGGATGATGGACTTGTCGAGGATGAACCAGGTGTAGTCATAACCCGTTGAGCAGATGTACTTGAGCGTCGCTAGGGTGTCGCAGCCGGGGAAGAGAGGGGGTGGGAGGCGCTTGCCCGTGGCGTCGAGCCAGAGACTGGAGGGACCGGGAATGACGCGGATACCGTGGTTGGGCCAGATCGAGTCCCAGTTTTTCAGTCCTGAAGGTCCGAGATGCAAGATCAGATCAGCATGCACAGTAGAGTAAAAAAAAAAAAAGTAGAATGAGACTCACCCTCAGTATAATGCCAGAACCGATCCTTGTTGACCAATCTCGCACCGGCCTGCTCAGCGATCTTCAATCCACGTCCATCGACGTGCGCCGGAACACCAAGCACGAAATGTTCAGGGACCTTCCCGCCCAACTTCTCCACAGGCCACATCTGCTTGACTAGCTCGAGGTTACCTCCAATCCCGCCTGTAGAGATGAGCACAGCTCGTCCCTGGAGTGTGAAATCGCCAACGGCTTTGCGGGAGGACTTCTGACCTCGTTCGACGTCGCTCGGTTCGAGAATGGTTCCTTGAACACCCACGACTCGTCCACTTGCATCTTGAAGTAAGGCATCGACCTGGTGTCGGTACTTAAAGGTGACGAGGTTCTTCTCCCGCGCAGCCTTGAGGACTGGATCGCGGAAGACACGAACGATTTCCTCGCCTGTTCCGTAGGTGATGTGGAAACGAGGAATGGAGTTCCCATGTCCGCCAGCCTCACCAGATCCACGCTCAGCCCAGCCGACCTGGGGCACGAACCCCACACCGACTTTCTTGAGATAAGTCCTCATCCCCTCCGAGCCCGCAAACTTCAAATACGCCTCAGCCCATCTGGACCCCCAATAATCCTGATCCTCCAAATCGTCAAACTGAGCAGAATTGAACCAATCCCGTCGAGCCAACTCCATCGAGTCCTTGATGCCCATCCGACGTTGTTCGGGTGAGTCGATGAGGAAGATCCCACCGAGGGACCACCATGCTTGACCGCCTAGGTTGCATTCGGGTTCTTGGTCGATTATGGTTACGTGTTTGTTGGCGAGGGTGAGTTCGTAGGCTGCCACGAGACCGGCGAGGCCGCCACCGATGATGAGGACGGTGTCGGGGTTGTCGTGGGCAGTGCCGTTGCCGTTGGTGGTAGGTTTAGAGTCGGCGGAAGCCATGATGTGGAAAGTAGGGGGGAGGAAGTTTCTTGTTGGAAACGGGAAGAGAAAGAGATGGAGGTACGTCCTGCTGTTATATAGCCTTGTCTCTTGGGGGAAACGATTGCCTGTGCGTGAAGAAGGTAAGGAAACAGTCAGCATTTCGAGACGGGGAGTCCGCAGCTTCCCACCAGCGGAAAGGAGACTACACAGGCGCAGCTTTCGCACACACGCGGAGACTTTTGCCTTGACCCTGAACTCACCAAACACGGAGAACCTTTCCTTGACGATGCGCAGGAGTAGATGGAAGACGTCCAGGATGAGGTGAAGGTGAAGGAGCGGGGAAGACTGACTACTCGGGCACTCGGCATCTCACTCGCAACCGACCGGAAATATCCGCTGATTAGATTAGATTGTTCCCAAAATCGCTCATCTTTTGGGGGAAAGTGTTTTTAGATTGGAAAGGTGAGAAGGAGGAGGAAGAAAGCTTTCAGTCAGTCAGACGACTCGCGCATCACCTTCACCTTCACCTTCACCTTCACCTTCACCCAATTGGCACCCCAAACATGATGCGATTGGCCCCCATTCTCGCGCGCGCATCTGGCTCATCACTCAGGAGCACAGGAACAGGCGCAGTAGCAGGAACAAGAACGGTCCGATTCGCTTCCACCACTGCGTCAGAAGAGTCGTCAGCATCAGCATCACCATCAGCAGAAGAACCATCACGCTCGTCAACCTCAAATGCAAGCTCTTCCTCTTCTTCCTCTTCCTCATCCTCCTCCTCACGAAACGTACAGCCATCAACAAAATCATCCCCACCCAAACGCCAGCAGCCCCCACGCTTCCCCGTCGTCCCCCTGAAATTCGACGAGGCCTCCCTAGCAACCTTCCCCACCCTGCTCACCCACCCCCACCCCATCCTCGACGCCGGAGCCCTGAGCGAGACCATCGACCCCATCAGCGGCAGTGTCCGTTCCCGCCTGGTCTTCTTCAACGAGACGCCCATCTTCCAGGACTTTGGAGCGAAAGTGGAGGGTGTCATTCCTGCTTCTTTGGCTTCTTCTGGTGAAGGAGGAGGAGGGGGAGGGGGAATGGAAGCAGAAGCTGTGAAGGCTCTTGCAAACTTGACTCCCCTCACTCCCTCTGAGATCTCAAGTCTCCATCGACACGTCCTCCTCGTTCGACGGGTGGTGACGATGCGAACCAAAGGCAAGCTGGCGAGCATGTATGCACTCGTCGTTGCGGGTAATGGGAGGGGTCTGGTTGGGTTTGGAGAGGGGAAGGATGATAATGCGGGTAAAGCTGCTCGGAAGGCTTTCAATGAGGCTGTGAAGAATATGGGGTATGTGAAGAGGTGGGAGGGGAGGACGATTGAGGGCGAGGCTAAGGGGAAGTGGAGTGCTTCAGAGGTCGTGCTCAGGCCTAGACCGACTGGTACGTTCTTTTCCGTCCCTTTCTCCATACTACACAGATTCTGACTCTCTCTCTCTTTCGAACAGGATTTGGCCTCCGAGTCCCACCCGTGATTCACGCCATCGCACGCTCGGCAGGCCTCTCCGACCTCTCCGCCTCCATCCGCGGTTCCTCCAACCCAGTCAATGTGGTCAAGGCTACGATTGGCCTGCTCTGCGGTGGTACGGCTGCTCCGCCTGGACTCGGTGATGGATTGGGTGGCTCGTTGCGGAGGGGCGATCGTGGACGGGGTATGCGAGATCGCGATGAGATCAGCCGGGCGAGGGGTCGGAGGATTGAGGAGGTCTTGCGGTGAACTTTCGCAATACCATTGTCCTGTCTAACCAGTCTGGAAATGCGCTCTTTCATTCCTCTTACACTCCTTCCTTTCTCTCAAGCAATCAATTCAAAAGTAATTCCACAATGAAAGTATGCATGTATGCGTGTCAAAGTATGCTGGGATTGTCTATAGATCTGTGACAGAGGGTTTGCCTGTGCCGAGTGCGTCGATGAGGAGTGGCAGTCTGGACGATGTCGGAGTCGGATTGGCCAGTTCCGGTTCGCGCTGTGTAAGAGTGAAGCGGAAAAACGTCAGCATGTATGCATCTTTCAGAGATGAGAAAGGAGCAGAGAATGACCCACCTGTCGCATAGCATCAAGCTCATCACTAAACTGACTCGCAACAGCCGTCATCCAAAGCGTACCAAAAGCCTCCTCCTGTCTGACCCGATTCTTCCTCATCCTTTCCTCCCTCTCTTCTTTCCTCTTCCGCAACTCCTCCTCCTCCTCTTCCTGCGCGCCGACCCGAGATCGGTTACGCTTCTCCTGTTCGAAGGCTGTGGTGCGTTGTGCGAAGGTGGGTGAGGAGGGTCTGGTCAGGGTTGAGCGTGCTGCGGTGTGTAAGGGGGCGAGGGTGGTTGTGTGGAGGGATTGTTGGGTCTTGGTGGAAGTGGAGAGGAGGAGGTCGCCGTCGTCATCGTCATCGTCGTCGTCGTCATTTGCTGAGTCTGAATCGATGGGAGTGACGAGACGTTGTGATCTTCTTTGTTGGTCTTGCTTCTTGGGTGTTGTTGTGGAAGTAGTTGATTTTGACTTGGCAGGGGGAGATGTGTCGTCGTCATCGTCGCTGCTATCGCTATCACTGCTGCTGCTGCTTGAAGAGGATGATGATGATTCGACCTTCTTGCTCTTCTTCTTCTTTGTGACGATGATCTTGGCTGGTGGTTGTGCTGCTTCTTCGTCTGAGCTTGAGGATGAGGATGAGGATGAGGATGAAGATGAGTCGCTGTGGATGGCTGTCCTAGTTTTCTTTCCTCTCTTGCGCTGTCGTTTGCGTCCTCCTGTCGCTCCTCCTCCCGCTCCTGCTCCTCCTGCTGCTGCTTTCGGTGGCATCTCGTATTCAGCTACTTGATGTTGAGTTGAAGGTGGTCGATCTCATCTTCACCTTCCCCGACCTCATCCTTTCCTTCCTGGACTTTTTTTTGGAGGTGGTGGTGAGTCACGTGATGGTACCGGTTATGTGAAGATTGCCGGGATACCCGGAGTCAAGATCAGATCGGGGACTATGTATTGAGCTTGGACCGTCTCCTATCAGCTTGCCTTCCTTATGGACCTCCTCCTTCACCTCGACCACGACCACAACCACCACGAGCAAGGATCAAGGATCAAGCTGGCGTAAGGATTCACGAACAATGCCCCGCCCAACTCGCCCACTGCTCTCCTTCTCACAGTCAATCTATCTCCTCATCACCCTCTTCCAGGCATACACCTATCTCGGTCTCACCCTCCTCCGCATCAAAGACGCTCTCCCAGGAAGAACAACAGCTTCGTCAATCAGCTCAGCAGGACGAAGGAGACGGAACAGAAAATACTCTCGTACAAACTCCTTCCATCAGCATCATGATCAAGTAGCAGTAGCAGCAGCAGCACAAGCCGCAAACCTCACCACAGAACAACTCCAACAGGTACTCGCTCTCCACGACGACGACGACGACGACGACGACGACGAGGATGGAGATAGCGGCGACGAAACACCCACAGATCCCTCCGCAACCTCAAATCGAGCACTCATCCGATCAATCAAGACCCATGCTCAATCCGTACACGCCTATCACACCTTCCTCCACTTCCAACGAACAGCAGGTCTCCAACCATCCCTCACAGCTCGCCTGCCCGCCGAACTCGTACGCAAGATCCTCATGCATGCAGGTGTACCCACCCGACGCAAGTCTCGATCCCCTTACGAACTCGCTCCATCGCCTGTTGCGATCCTCTCTTTGAATCGATCGATACATGCTGCCCTCTTGCCGCGCATCTATCACTCCCTCATCATCGATCGTCCGATCTTATTCCGATCGATCCGAATCACTCTCTCCCAGCATCTCACTCTGGCATCTACTTCCTCGGCCATCCAACTACCTCCGCCGGGAGTCCATATTCGGACCCTCCACATCGGATCAGCCCTCTTCGGAGCAGCGTCTACTTTCGCCGATTTGATGAACAGCGACGATGATGATGAGGATGATGATCGGACTCCCAATCGCAGCACGCCCATCAGCACTACCGACGACTCAGCCGATTCGGATGAAGAAGGTTACCTACCCTCTCACCTCGCCTCACCCTCCGTCCTCTCGAGAGGGATCGAACAAATCCTCCTGGACGCTCCCCACTTGCACACACTCTCCCTCGACCTCTACGCAGTCTCAGCACTCTACACAGGCCATCCACGTCGCTTCTCATCCTCACGCGCACCCCGGCCTCGTGTACTCAGATGCGAACTCGCCATCCCACAAAGTCTCAGTCTCAAGCTGTTCAGGGAGGTACAGAGTGTCGAGTTGTTGTGCTTCGGCATGGACAGTGGGAGTGCGCTCGAACTATGTGCGGCCTTGCCTAGAGGCGTCACCGAGCTTACGTTGAGATTTGTCAGGAGGAGGAGGACCTATGCTGCAGGTGGTGGGGCGGGTCTTGGTGGTCATGCTAACACCGCCGGCAACGGTGGGACGGGCAGCGCAGCAGCGCGTGCGAGACAGGCTACGCGAGCCTTCTTCGGATTAGGAAGCGGTGATGGTAGAGGCGGGACGATCAGTTCCGACTCCATCTCTGCGAACTTTCTTCAGATTGCGGGGGAGGACGAGGGACAGGAGGAGGAAGAAGAGGAGGATGATTTCCATTCGGCTCATGAGGCTGAAGAGGCCGTGCGGAATCTGGCGGCGGCTGTGAGGGTCTTACAATTCTCAGGTCGGTCACCTGCTTTGTTCTCGCAATCTCCAGCCCCACCTTCCACCTGGGCACCCTACTCGTCTTCACCCTCGCCCTCGCCTTTGTCACACAATGCCCACTTGCCCGGCTCGGCGGAGGGACAGCAGAGAGGACGCGATTCGTTCGTGGGAGGAAGTTCGTCTTCACCTTTTGGTACGCCTCGGAATGCATATGCCGTCCTGGCGGGGGGCTCACCGGGTCGTCCGTCGCCAGGAGGAGGCTCGCACCTACCCCTTGCACCCTTGGACAATGTGAATCCGGGAATGGGAACTCCGCCGCGCGCATTTACTTCGCTCCTCTCGAATTCTCCCTCTACTACTGCGCCGACGCCGCGGGTGAGCGAGTTCTTCCATCCGGATGCGGTCCCGCCCCCTAATTCGGTGATCAGGCTGCATTCGGTCGACAGTAGCTGGTCGAGCTCGAATGATGAGTCGGACGAGGTTCTGGAGGATGAGGAACAGCAGTTGGGAGGTGGGAGTGGGAGTGGTGGTCTTGTGGGTGGTGAAGGCAGTTCGGACTCCGCGGGTTCGTTGGGTCTGCATGGGACTGGGATGAGGAGGGTGTCGGAAGATGTTCCTCGGATTGAGGAGGAGGAAGAGGACGAAGATGAGGTCTTGGTTGGGAGTAGCGCGATGCCTATTCCTATCCCACGAGCTACGCGTCGGCCCGAGGCGAGCTCTTGGTCAAACGAAGGCGGAGGAGGAGGAGGACTCCCAACACCCCAACGTAGTCCGACGACTCGACGAACCCCACTCGTCCAATCCCAGGTGTTCTCATCCTCGCCTCTTTCCCAAAGTCGACCGACTACTCCACGCGATTACCGAGCTGACCTACCTCGTTCGACCCGTCCCAGTGTTCCTTCGTCTGGACCTGGATTTTCCTCACCGGCGGCCGGAGGAGGAGGAGGAGGAGGAGGAGGAGGGGCGACATCAGCGTTGGACAATACCCTCCCGCCCGAACTTACCCTCACCCATATCCGCGTCCTAGCGTGGCCAGGTGCCCTCTGGCGTTTGCGACAACTCCTTCCGGACGCACAGCGAATCATGGACGAACCTAGTGGTCAGCTTGTCGTCAATTCCTCCTCCTCCTCCTCGGGTCCCTTTGTCAAAACAGCAGGAGCAGGGCCGGGGTCCAAGGGGAAAGGAAAAGCAAAGGAGGCGACTTCTCCAGCTACTTCTCCTCCTTCGAGTCGGATGATGGGTCTCTCAGGCTCTCCCTCCTCTGCGGCGGCGGGGAGACGGGACATGCCTCCTGCGTTTGGGCCGTTCCCTGCTTCGCTTGGGTTGGGGTTGGACAGCGTACATGCGCGTGGACCGCGGAGGGGTGTTCAGGAGCTTTGGAGTCGGTGGGCGAGGCAGCAGGCGGGCGGGTGTGCCATCTGAAGTTGCGGCATTCTCTTTTTTTCTTTTCAGTTTCTTTCTCACGAAGTTTTCTCAAGTACATTTCTCACCTTGACATGCTATCATCAGCTTTCTATCTCGTATCAACAACGCCCCGTATAACACCTTTTACCCCCCCCCCCTGTTTCCAGTATCGCTCTCATAGTCCATACCCTGGTCTTCTGTACTCTTGACCCTTTCCATCTGTAATAGCGTTCTCCCTTTCTACCCCCCCCCACTTTGCCCTCTTACGATACCTCTAACGAAACCCGTTTCACGTCTTTCCTTGCTTCTACCAATTTCACGTGTCTGTTCCCCCGACGACGAGTCATGGCATCGATGTTTGCGTTTGGTTTGCGAGTGGGGGGTGCAGATGTAGTAGAATACATAGGTAGGTACGCTGCGTCTGACCATGTCGGATGAAGGTGGGAGTTCATCGCGGAAAGACTTTGATCTTGATCGACAAGGGGGAGCTACCTTTCACCGACCCGACCCATAAACACCATCCCTCAACCGTCTCACAAAAACACCCGCACTCTCCGCACTCAACCCCATCGGGTTCGCATATTTCGCAGGTAAAGCCTCCTTCGCGTCCACGTCCGAATGTTCAGGCGCAGCTAAAGCGCCGAGGTACCGCATCGTTTTGAGTTTGGGGAATGAGGACGAGGTTGATGATGATGATGATGATTTGGTGGGGGCGAAGGTGGTGGAGAGGCCGAAACGGAGGTGGCCGGTAGGCTTGCCCGGTCCTGTGGGACGGACTGTGCAGGTATATCGTTTGGTTGAGGAGGTGGTGGTGGATGATGATGGTAAGGCCCGACTTTCGTCTGTTGTAGCTTCTTTGACTTCGACACCACCTAGCGCTTCGAGCACACTAATTCGCTCCAGAAGTCTCGCTACTTCATCTTGAAGCTCGACGACTGTGCTGTTGCTGTTGCTCTGTCCACTTGGTTCTTCCTGTCCTGATGTCGACGCATACGGCTTGCTCTGGGGGACCGGCGTCTTCGTGCTGGGTGGAACAGCAGACGCGGAAGAAGGGATGAGAATCGACTCATCTTCCCCATCGTCATCGTCTTCGCCCCCCTCCTCATCAGCGTGTTGCACATCTCCGCTGCGCGAAACCTTTGTCGGCGTAGCCGGAGCTGAGTTACCGCCCATCGCCGAGCGCGCCGCACTCGCAAATCCGCTCATGGAAGCCATGATGCTATTGAGCAGACCTTCCCCATTCGCAGTTGGCGATTGCGGTGCCTTGTTCTCTTCCTCGTCCTCCTCTGCCGCATCATCCAAGACGCCGCTCTTCTTGACTGGCTCCCCCGCTTCATCCTCGTCATCACTAGCAGTCGGACTAATGACCATCTCATTAATCCCCAACTTCGTCTGTCCATTAGTCCGCCCCTTCCGTGCAGCAGCAGCCGCCAACTTCGAACTCGTAACTCCTCCAACGCGTCTCGGGCTCCCGTTCACGATCCCATCGTCCTCGTCGTCCTCGTCCCCGTTCTCGAATCTGGCCGACATGGAAATGGCGTTGCTGGGCCCCACGCCGTTTGGACCCCTCTTGAGCGGCGTAGCCCCAGATACTCCATTACCACCTCCACCACCGATGCGGTTGTGGGAGACGAGAAGGGTATCAGGATCCGTCTGGTCCGCTCTCTGCAACAAACATCAAAAGCACAGATCATCAGCAATTGAGGGTAATGTTCAGAGGTCACGGCATCTGTATTTGTGACAACTCACCCGTATCTCCTCCCAGATCTTAGCCTTGTCAAAAGTCCTGAGCGCCCCTTCGAAGTCAAAGTCCTCCTGAAAGCCGACTTTGCTACTACCGCCCTGCTGTTCCGCGTCCACTGCCGCACCATCACCGTTATCAGCCGGAATCGCATTCTCCGCAGGTGTGGTAGAAGAAGCCTTCTTCTTTCTTCGCTCGGCGCGACTCTTCTTCTTGCTGTTGGACCCCGTAGTGGCGGCCGGTGTTGGTGCAGACGGAGGCAAGCCAGAAGAAGAAGAAGAAACCAGTTCTTCATCTAGAGCTCGAATCTCCGCAGCAGTGCTCGGTGTAGCCTCTGCATGGAAATCAACAGGTAATGGTTCCAACGGCCTCATGAACGACGACGACGAAGACGAAGCGTGGGTAGTCCCCGATTGCGCAGGAGTAGGAAGCGGTCTCTTTTGCTGTTCATCATCGTTGAGAAAGCGCATATCCTGAACCTCGTCCGCTCGGATTGTGAATGTTGCTGTAGTGCGATCATCGCGGATCTGGATTGCGCGGGTGGTTGGGTCGAGAGCTGTGATGGCGCCTGTGTAGGATCCGCCGCTGGTCAGGCTCAGATGGACGCGCTTGCCGATGAAGGGCGAGGGTGCGCTTGATGTTGATGCTGACATTTTGTTTGGTGAATGCGCAGGCTTCTATGAATGGGTGGTGGTCGTCCGCATGAAGGAGGTCGAGGATGATCGATGATCCATGCGCATACATCCCAATTCCCAGCGTCCACCACTGCCTCACTCGATTACATGCAATGGTCACCAACAGAAGCAACAACGCTGACCTGACTCTGCTGATTTGAGAAGCTGACTGTTCTCTCTCTCTCAGGCTTGACGATCTCGCTCCTTGCCTGACCCTCACTCACCTTCTCCCTATAGTTTCCCACGTCAAGCTCACTCTCTCCTCCTCCCCGACAGGTCCCATAAAAATCGTCTACAAGAAGTCTATTCCCAATCGAAAACGAAGCCCAAAAGCCCAAATCTACCTCGCTCCCGCTCCCGCCCCCGTTCCCGTACCCGTCCCACCCGCACCCGATCCAGAACCAAAAGGATCTCTCCGAATGAACTCAGCAGCCTGCATCTGGAACTGTCGCAAGGTATCACTGACATCCGGAGGACTCGGCCCCGTCGAAGGTCTAACACGTCCCGCTACGCCTACGCCTGTACCTGATGCGAACGTCGTCGTCGTCGTTGGCGCCGCTCCCGCTCCTACGGATTGCGCACTTCGAGAAGTCGGCATCGATCTGCGCGGGTATTGTTGATGCGTAGCTTGAACCGGATTCGAGGACGTCGGTGTCGGTGCGATGAGCGTCTTCTGGCCTGCAGAAGTCGTTGTTGAGTTGGGCTGTGGATCAGTGCTACTACTGCCACCTACCGCTGCGCCCGAGGCACTGCCACCACCGAGCCAATCGCCAAAGGGAAAGTTCAGCTCGGAATTACCGAACGCGTCCTCCTGAAGACCGAGTTGGAAGAGGATGGAAGCATGACTGGGGGAGGGGCGTTTACGAATGGTCAGCAAGGTAGGGAGGGATGATTGAGAACTCAGATCAGAGAGGAGAGAGAAAAAGGGGAACGTACGCGGCTGTTTCCAACGACGACACATTATTGGTCCCCACCACACTTTTGCGCCCGACCGCCGCCGTCGACCCAGCATTTCCTGCACCACCACCACCCACAACACCATCCCATCTCCCCGCGGTCCCACCACTAGCTCCAACCTCCGTCGAATCTCGATCCTGTCTGAGCTGATGACCCACCCTCTCCTTCCCAGCAGCATGATACGAGGGCCCTCCCAGTGAGCCAGATCCTGAGCCTGACCCTTGCTGATTGCTCCCACTACCACCACCACCAGACATCTGCGGACCAGCCGCATACAAAGACCCACCCATGCCCTGTACATTCATCCCCTCCATGTGACTTCCGCCTCCACCATTACCACTACCACCACCGCCGCCATTCACTGTCGCAGCGCTCATCCCGAGCGCATACAACAACGCCTGTGCATCCGGGTCCGTGAAGGAGAACGAATCGCGAGTGTCAAAGTAGAAGGAGGAAAGATTGTTGTTGTTGTTGTTGTTGTTGTTCGTGTTGAAGAGGTAGTCTTGGTGAGTGCTTGGAGCCGCGGACGCAGCAGGACCGGGTACGCCCCATGCATTCCGACTGGCTGCATGTATGCTCGAAGAACTGTCCGGAACCGTACTTGGCATCTGGCTGGCGTGTCCGGAGGGATATAGAGTGATGTTTGCCTCCGATTGCCCGCCATTATGATGCATCATTTGTCCCGGTCGATTCTGATCGTTACCGCCATAAGCTCCCCTCGACCATTCACCCGGCCCACTACTCACACCCATGCCCATCTGCGCCGTCCCATCCGAAGGACGTTGATGCGACTCATGCGAATGTGAATGTCCATGCGCCTTCCAACCGGTCCCAGACGAAGAAGGGGGAGGCGGAAAGACGAATGAGTCCCTATGATCGGTGGCTGCGCGCGTCTGTTGTCCAGTATGATGCGCCGCTGCTGCCGCGATAGGTCGAGCCCAGACGTCCGCCCCAGGCTCGACAATAATCTGTTCCTGCCGCTGCGTCAACCCTTCGGATCCATTCACGTTCATCGCTTCAGGCGAAGTTCCTAATGGTAAGCCGTCATCGGGACGGGAGGGACGGGGTGGTGGTGGACCTCTTGAGACAGGCGCGTGAGCCGCTGCTGGATTCGGAGCGGGTTTACGTACAGCAGGAGCTGGGTCGAGTGTCCTCCTCGTCCTCCCCGGTGGTCGATTTGGAGTCTTGGTCGGTTTATGATTGGAAGATTCGACTCCTCCTCCTCCTCTTGATGACCTCCTTCGATGCGATCCGTCCGGAGAGACATTCTCGACTCCATCGACTTCATCCTCGTCGCTGCGCTCCTCATTCTCCCCTCCAGCAGGCGGATGAGGATCCCCACTTCCCAAGATCCCAACCTCACCACCAGCCTGTCGACTCGCTAGGTCCGCATCCAACCCATCTGCAACGGACGCGGCGCCTTCCAACCCGATAGCCAGCCCGGGACTGGAGGGCGCCAGGGGGGAAGTGAGGTATGTCGCCAATACCGACGTCCTCCAAAGTTGCGCAAGGGACATCAGGGAGGATGAAGGAGGCGGGAAGGCGAAGGAAGGTGACCACATCGCGCTCGTAGCCACCATAGAAGGCTGAAGTAAGAGCTTCAACAGCGTACCCGATTTGACATCGCTCGCGCCTCCATTTCTTGATATCCTCCCACCTTCTCCCTCCCCGCCAACCTGAACTTCACACCGAGCACACCAAAGAATCCAACCCAGCACAGCTTCCAACCCAGCACATTGCGCTTCTAATCGACCCCGGACGCCCTGTTGTGGTCCGCGTTTCTTCTCGGGACGGGTGTAGGTGCAACTTCGGGAGAGACGGGCACAGATTGAGCAGGAGGGGGAGGCGCCGTCGCATTTGTCCTTGCGGATGTAACAGGCGTCACAGGCGCGGGAGACTCGTTTGCGCTTGCGGGAGGAGGAGGTGGAGGTGGATGTGGGCGCGATGGTGGAGGAAGAGGGTTTGGAGGCAGAGGTAGATTTCTTGGTTGTTCTTTTTGATGCTGTTGTTGAGGCTCTTATGGAGGATGCTGCAGATGGATCGTTCTGTGCCATGGCAGTGTCTTCTCCTGAAACCTCCTCGTAATTTTCATTGTCATCGTCTCCATCCTCATCATCGTCCTCGTCGTCATCCTGGCCGGGACTGTTGTTGGCTTGATGGACGGCTGAGCGATTGTTGTGTTGCAGATTGCCCGCGGAACTCGATCTTGAGCTTGAGCTACTTGAGCTTCTCCTGCTGGATGCTGTGGCTGCCGTAGGGAGGTATACGCCACCTGGAACGTGTAGTGAGGAGGAAGATTGAGGAGGTGGACCAGGTCTGGTTTGATACGCAGTTCCCATGCTTCCTGCTTGAGTATCGCCTCGCTTCGGCCACGCCGCCATTTGACCCAGACCTCTTGGAAGCGCAGGCCCAGAAGCTGTGAAGAGGAAGGAGGTCCATCAGCAAAGGTCATCTTCCCCATTCTGGCTTTCCTGAGCGCAGTACTTACTTACTTTTGGTGCAGGCGCGCGATGCGAATGGTCAGGTAGGCCGCGTGAATTGTTACGGTGAGAGCAGTATAGCGGGCGGGGAAATAATCGAGGTCCTTATCTTGAGCTTTAGATAACAGATAGCTGATATCTTATCTCTTATCTCCGGGCCTTGAGCTTCTGAAAAAAGTTGGCCGTGGAAGAGCGAAGGTGGGTAGGTTAAGGCAGCCTTCCTTCCTCGCTCTAGGACCCAACCTCGTCTTCCTATTTATGTACCTTCACTCTCCTCCCAAGGCAATGGTCGCATTCTTTCCATCATCTGGACAGCATTGCACGCGCCATTTGCGCGGTCCTGGCCAATTCCTTCTCTTTCTGGACAGGCATCTCAATTGACAAATGTGGGCCAAGAAGAAGAAGAAGGAAACTGTTAGATAGAAGCAGCGTTCGCCTTTCGATCCATTACGGATCGCCTCGCCACCTTGCAGCATGCTGGTCGAGATGCCCGAGAAGGCCGAGGGACGTGAGAGGCGTCTCATTTGGAATTGCCGCCCTGTATGAACATGGGTGGGATGGGATGGGAAAGGGGTCCCTAACGCTAGATCCACCATCTTGATGAAGGGCTGTCACCGACCATGGCCCGCCGGCCCAGCTGTTTGACTTGCATGTGAGCATCAGGAATGAGATGAAAGTAGGACGTAAGGGGAAAGAGGAACGCCATCTCATTTCACCCTCCCCTTTACGCCCGGGCCATCCGTCCTCTTGACAGACCGCAGGGCGAAGGGCGAAAGGGGTTGTATGCACGCCTCTGCACCCTTGTTCGGTTAAATTTCCTGTTCTTGACTTGAAAGGGGGATCGACAGGGACGGGCGTTGAGAGGGCGTGCATGATGTAGCATGCATGTAGGCGTACAGCAGGACCGATGCCGGGCAAGTTAAATTCGGATATGAACGCCCCCGTCCTGCAGAATGCGCGTGGCGCTCCTTTCGAGCATGAGGATGCCGATTGTTGAACAAGCCCGAATGGGAGTGGGCTGCTATGTATGCATGTAACTTGCTGAGGCGTTGTGAGGTCGCCGACGGCGTTTCTGTCGAGAGGGTCGGAGAAGGGGTATAGGCAAGGGGATGTGAAAAGAGCAGTCAGCCATCTGTACGCCCGTAAATTCCCGTCCTGTTGCATGTTGCAAAGAGGTTAGGACGACCAAGCTATTGCTGGGCCTGAGAAGTGTCAATAATAGTTTCTGTGTGTATAGAGGACGTCAGCTAGCTACTAAGCGGAGTCCACCTCGCAAAGAGGCTGCGAGAAGGGGGGGAGGAGGTGAAAAAAAGTCAGATATGATAACTTGAAGGCCAAATCTGAAACAGGTAGTCATACACACGGGTCCAGTCAGAAAGCGGAAGGAAAGGGGGGAGGGGAGTGAAGGAAAGGGGGAAGGGGAGGGGGGACGGCCAGAGAGAAGAGGCCAAACGAAAGTCCGTAAGAGAAGCGAAAGGAGCGAAAAAGGAGCGTGAGGTAGGAAAAGGGCGCGTGCAGAGTTGGAGCCTATGTAGAGATGTGTCGCAGGCGGTCGTGTATGAAAGAGAAGGGTAGCGAAGACCGAGGAAGAATATGCGATCCATCCGTCAAGGTCCGTCCATCCGTCAAGCCCGAAGCGTGGGTCCCACCGACGAGCGGAATGGGAGGGGAGGGCAAATTGGTGGTTTTCCCTTCATGCGAGAACCGCCACTCCAGCAAAGAAGCCCAGCACGAGCGAGCCAACCGCAAGACTTGATCCAACAGAAGGCATCAGGAATCGCACAGATGCCGCACCAGGGACCGACCCCGCCGAACCACCGGTGATGAGCGCATAGCTAGGCTTGTCGCCCTGCTTCATGACGGAGTAATCGGCCGCGACCTGGTTGTCTGTAGCACAAGTGTCTGTGTATGTCTTCTGACAGGCTTGCTGGCATGCTAGGAGGTTACCGGAGTACTGTGATTGGAAGCAGGTGGCCTTGCATGCTGATCCGCGACCCTGGCAATCTGCGAGTTCGAGGGGCCAGTCCGACTGCTTCATGACGGTTGCTCCAGTGTTGCAAGCGCATCGGGAGGCGAGAGTCTGGTTGTTGCAGAAGTTGATGGTGATGTTTGCGGTGTTATCCTGGCAGCCTGATGATGTGCAGAACTTGGTTTGTTGGGCACAGAGGATGTTGCGCTGGATGTCTGTTACGTTGAGTAGGTTCCAGCTGAAGTTGGGCAGGGCTGAGGAGGACTGCTGTGCGTTGGCGAGGGTGACCAGCACCAGAGAAGCAGCGGCGGCAGCAGATGTGAGGAGGCGGAGAGAGAGCATGATTTTGAGGAAACAGGCGGAGTGGGAGAGGAGATGAGCAGGGCGAGAGTTGAGGATGAGGAGGACGAACGTTGTTGATGGGGGGGAAAGGGTGCAAAACAAGAGAGGGTGGGAGAGAGTGCCGGCAAATGCAGATCTCGGCATCGGTTCGGAATCGGGAAAAGTATGTCCAAAAAGCAAATGCCGGAAAATGACAGACAAAGTGCCACCTGCAAAATTAGAGCTTGTTTTATTTGCCACTCTGTTCCTCTTGGCTTGTTGTGGGGAAAGCGGGGGAGAGTTAGAGCCAATCACAGTCATCATCCCTCAACTGATTACGGAGCGACTTCGCATTGACCCCAGCATTCCAACTCTGCCTTGACCACAACCATCACCACCTCCATACACACTCTCTCACACACTCACATACTCAAACACTGCCAACAATGTCATCGCCCGAAGATCAGATGCGCCAGGACGCAGAACGCGCGTCTCGCCAAAACCCATCTTCCTCAGCCCTCGTCGTAGAAGGCTTCGAATCATCCCGCGTCTTCTCCCTCGTCTCCGCCATCCTCGAAGAAGCAGACAAGGACCGCTCCAAAGCCATCGCCCCAGGTCTCCCCTCCAAACGAAACCTCATCCGACAAGTCAACTCTCTCTACCTCTTCATCATCCACCCCTCCACCCCGCTCGACCCTTCCAACCCCAGGGCTCAGCCTAGGCCCGTCCCCACCGGAACTAGACCCCGTGGAGCTGCCGGTGGAGGTGCATTGCGTCCCGCTCTCTGGTACCTCGATCTCCGCAAGACCGGTCAGGTCGGTAGGGGTCAGCCTACCACTGCCATCTTGGGACGCAGAAAAAAGGCAGATGTCGTCATCGAGTGCACAGACAAGGACTTCATCGACATGGCAAGCGGCAAAGTTCCCCCGCAGAAGCTCTACCAGTACGGTCGCGTGAGTAGTCTCTTCTTGATCTCGGCGCGCTAGGCGATTTAGGATAAGTACTGACCCAGATAATCGCGTTTCCTTGTGAATTACAGCTCAAGATGGCCGGCAACCTCGACCGCGCATGGTCCATGCACCGCCTCCTCAGCCAGGAACGTACCCGAATCTACGGCATCACCACCCCTGCCGCCGATGAAAAGACAAGCAAGACTTCTTCAACGTCCTCCTCCTCAGACCAACATGGCTCAGGTGATGGTGTCAATGGAGAGGGGACGGGTGCTCCTGCGCCTGTTCCGGACTCCAACGTGTTCCGCGCGCGTCTCTGATTTGTTTGGAACAAGGACGAAGATCATCCCGTTCGTGCTTCCATCAAGGCTCGCGCGCGCCGAGAATGTCAGTTCTTCTGTGATCACTCAATCCGTCGTTACTCCCCTGATTTTCGGCTCCTCTGCAAAATCGAAGCGCCTCTTCAGTACTGTCATTCTTACCATCGGACCTGTGTTTTCTTCCTTTCACCTCATCAATCTCAATTCTCAATCGCACTACTCTGACTTCGCTTCTCGGCTCCTTTTGTATACTTTGACCATCTCTCTCTACTACTTCGTTGGCGAGTGGCAAACCGCAACATTCATGTCTCCAATTATCTTCCGTCGGAAGGGATAGTCTCTCCGACCAGGGTCGGACAACTCTCGGCGCGAGAATGAAAAGAGAGTGCAGTTTTCTCTTTGTGTATCATTGCCTCTATACATCACTTTAAGATCCACCCATCATCCTCAACCCACCCCCAGCACCCTCCTCCCTCTTCTTCACCGCAACAGGATTAGCATGAACCTCAACCTTGACAGTCCTGATCTCATTCCCCTTCGTCGGCCGATTCTTCTCGTCCACAGGTACGCGCTCCATCGCATCTAATGTGCCGTCGTCGGTCGTACTTGAGCCGGAAGTGGATGTCAGGCCGGAACCTAGACCTGCGCCGTCGATTACTTTTCCGATGATCGTGTATTTGCCGTCGAGACTGGGCGGGGGGGGGGGGAGAAGAGAGTGAATGTTCAGAAAGGGAGAAGGAAGAAGGGAGAAAGAAAATAGGAGAGAGAGAGAAAACGTACTGTGGTGCTTTTTGGTATGTGATGAAGAATTGGGCCTTGTTCGTATCAGGCCCTGAGTTGGCCATCGCCACGATTCCTCGCGAGTTGAACTGGGTAATGGAGCTGTGTAAGTAAGAGACAGGATGCGATAGGTCTGTGCAGAGAGAGCAGCCTCATTCACCTTGACGGTAGTTCGGATCTCATCGGGGAAAGGTCGACCCCAGATGGATTGGCCGCCTTTGCCTGTGCCTGTGGGATCTCCAGTCTGCGCAGAGCAACCGGAGAGAAAACCGTTAGCATCCAACGTCTTTTCGGGATGGCAGCTTGACACATACCTGAATCATGAACCCTATGAGAAGAAGAAAGTGAAGGGATAGAAAGGTGTTCAATATTCGTACGCTTCCATTCAAAGGGTAGGAAGTGACTAACCTTTGATATTCCGATGCCATAGAGTCCCATCGTATTTGCCCGCAGCACATAACCCAAGGAAGTTCTCCGCTGCCCGGGGGACAATCTCGCAGAAGACCTCAATCTGGGATGAAGTATTCTCAGAAGATGGTATTAGTGAGGGAAGTTATGCTTGATTTCTGGTTCTTGGATCCATCTCTCTTTCTCTCACCTTGAGGTCTCCGCTGGTTGTGTGGAAAGTGACAGACATAAGAATGAGCGGGATCACCCTGAGTTTTTCGAGGGGTTTACGAAGGCGCAGAGAGATCGTAGCGGGAAGGAAAGGAGCGTGCACTTGGGCGAGTGGGAACAGGCCCATAGAAGGAAGCAAGGCGCTCCACTGTGAGGCATGAGGACGAGATGTGTGCCCTTTGGCCGTTCTTCCGCCGTTCGGAAAGTTTATCCGAGACCCAGCGAGGAACACGACAGAAACGGGAGCCGCTTTCACACCAAAGTGGACCATTTTTCCCGATCTCGACACGTGGCGTTCTCATGTGGAGGTCAGAGTCACCGTGGGAATTCATCCATGATCATTTCCCTCTTTGCATCTGCATGATCATTCCATGCCCCGAAGATTAGCTGCCTCCCAGCTCCCAAGATCTACCTCCACCACGATCATTCGACACACACCTCAAGTCAAACAAGGTAAGCAAACAGATTTTTAGGGATGCGAGCGGCACAAGGGGGTTCGTCAGGGCGGAGCGCAACGGTAGCGTGGAGGAAGGAAGGGTCAGGGAAAACCAAACGGAAGGACGGTTGCAGGGCATTGATAGGCTGGACTTATGCGGAATCCACATTGGCGGTCAGATGGATGGACGACATAAAGCTTGGGCTCCTGGACAACCCCCTTCGTTCTTTGGATTGCAGCTGCGCGTCCTACATCTACGATCTAGATGCTGTCATACTGAACATCTTCTTCTCTCGGCGGCCTCCAGATGTCTAAGGCACAGCAGGGTACCAAGTTCCGCATGGTGCGTTTCCTCACTTCACCTTCGTCTGTATGGAGCTTGGACTCACCTCCCTTTTCTCTCATTCTACTTCCATAGACGCTCGCCCTTCCCGTCGGCGCCGTGATGAACTGCGCTGACAACTCCGGCGCCAAGAACCTCTACGTAATTGCGGTCCACGGTATCGGAGCTCGTCTTAACCGACTTCCCGCTGCCGCCGCAGGCGACATGGTTGTTGCTTCCGTCAAGAAGGGAAAGCCGGAGCTCCGAAAGAAGGGTGAGTCCCCCCTCCCGCGCTGTGGAATGGGTTCCCTCTTCACTGATGCTGACATGGTACGCCTGTGGCTCTTTACCCTCACAGTCATGCCCGCCGTCGTTATCCGTCAACGCAAGCCATGGCGCAGACGCGATGGTGTCTTGTGAGTACACTCTGGTTCTGGACCACTCCCGAACAGCAGCATCCGATTCTGACTTTTGCGAATCCACCTACCCGCACATCTTAATCCGCCTGTGAAATCGTGTGTCTTATCCCAAAACTCACCATCGCACCCACAACTCAGCTTGTACTTCGAGGACAACGCAGGTGTTATCGTAAATCCCAAGGGCGAGATGAAGGTGAGTCCACAATACTCGCCAGGCTCAAGGGAAAATCATGACGAAGCTAAACTCACGCCTTTTGTTTTCACCAACAGGGTTCCGCTATCACAGGCCCTGTTGCCAAGGAGTGCGCAGACCTGTGGCCCCGTATTGCATCCAACAGCAGCGTCGTCGTCTAAAGTTGCAGCCATCCCCATTCCGTTTTCCCATGTACCACAGCATCCCCTCCATGCCATCTCAATGACGATCTCACCGTTTCCCCTTGCACCAACGCGAATGCCGGAGAGTCTGGGCCTGACTGAAGGCGAGGAGTGAAATTCTCCAATGAGCACAAGCTGGCATATGAGAGCTTGTCTATCTTTGCACGGCCTCTTTGCCGTTGATTTAGGTATGGTGTAACGAGAAAGAAGTTGCGTGTGTAGACCGCATGTTCGAACGACGATGTATGTGCATGATCAGTGCACAGGAAGAAGTTCAGGAAGTCCACCTTCGCCATAGGATTCTCACTTACACCCGGTGCATCTTCAGGTCGATCGCTCCCACCACTCGGACACTCGTGTCGCTCTAATCTCTTACACCTGGTCGAACCGGACAGACGGTACTTCGCCAACATGGCAGACATGGACATGTCGCTCGAGGAGGAACGTCCCGCCGACGGGCTGCAAGAAGACCAGGAAAGCAGCGGACCCGCTGAGCCCGCCGGGCAATCCAAGGACAAGGACCAGCACCAGCGCAGAAATGCGCTCGCCTATCGCACCTGGATCCGCTCGATCCAAGCGAAACTTCTGGCCCTGCCTCCCGAAGCCTCTCCTCCAGCCAAGACGGACGGATCCCATGCGGAGCGCAGGCTGAAGCTTCTCCAAGAACTCGAAAATGCGTACGAAGAAGCATCACAGACGGTCGTCTTGTCCGAACAAGAATGGCAATTGCTACTTAATGTCCATCTTGCTTGCCGTCTTCGCCTCGGTCGCCCACTGTCGCCGGATGAGCTGGATGAGACTATTGCGCTACACGAGAGGGCGACAACAGAGAGCGTGGGGATGCATGTCACTCTTTACGCTGCGCTGGCCAGTCTCCTTGTTGGCCTTCACGGACGGTATACCGCACTCGTAGCGCTCGGCAGCTCTCAGGGCTTACTGGACGAGGATGGTCTAGGCGGATCATCTGCCGCAGCAACGTACGAAGTCTTGCCTGCCTGGACGGGCTGCGGCGGCGGTGCTCAGCTCCTGCAATCCATCCCGGGCGCCTATGCTCCTGAGAGCATTGCCTTACTTGCTCCTACCTCTGGCCAAGCCGAGGAAGCGCAGCTATCTGAAGCTTTCGGCAGTCGTCTCGGGGAAGTTGCCATTCGGAATTCGCTTAGGAGTACATGCGGTCGCTGCGCAGGGCACGTATCAGAAGTAAGTACACCGCTTCCTAGCCCAGTTTCATCCAGAAGCACTGAGCTGAACCCTTATACCTTTGCGCAGAGCCACAAGGTCTGGCATTTCCTCAAGGTTTTCGAGCTCGGGCACCTTCAGGTAAGTTTTAAATCGTCTGCTTCTGCCCGCAAGAATTCGGTATCTGACTCGCTTTCTCACAGGCAGATCCAACCTCAGAGCGCATGCAAGGAGTACAGGAAGTTTTCTTGGCTCGGCTGAGAATCCCGCACCAAAGTGAGCTCACGCAAAGTCGCTGGCCGTCTTTGTTCGAACAGGGATTCTGACTAATTCTGAAAATTTGCTCGTGTTAGATATCGATGCGACCTTCCAGAGCTTCTCCAGCTTCGTGACCCGCTGGTTGCCTGCCAGTGATTACGAGACGACCATGGCATCGGCAAACAGATCGTACTCGCCTGCCAAACAAACTCTTTCTGGTCATCAGCGCCACGAGGACGCTCTGCAAGGACCGAATGGAACTTACTACTCGGGAGCAGCCAGCGCTTGGACGACATATCTGAACTCTCTCACAAATGCCCGTTCAGCTGCGCATTCCAAAGGAAAGAACCGATCACAAGCATCTGCCTCGGAAGGGACCGACCCTGAAACAGTCATTTCTCTGTTCGAGCGGTGTTTGGCGATCTTTGGTCTGCCTCTTACCACAGCAGAGCAAGAATTCCTTTCTGCACCACCTCAACCGGCATACGAGGCCGACCGCAAGAAGAGGGAAAAGGCGATGTCCAAGGAGGATCGAGACCAGATCTGGCAGCTGGACATGTCGCGCTGGAAGCAGGCCGAGAGTGTGTGGGAAGATCTGGGAAGCTTCTTGGTGAGTCTGTCTCTAACATTGCGGTTTGAAGGAAGGACCACGCTGATATCGTCTTTATGTTTCAAAGGCAACGGCCCCACCCTCTTATCAAACGCTGCTGCTCGCAACTCTACACGAAGCAGTCAAAGCCGTGCCCGGCTCTGGTTTGCTCATCGCGCTTCTGATGCGGTCCCTTGCGATGCTTCGTCGACCAAAAGATGAGACTGAACAAGTCTTCAACTCGGGTCTAGCCAATGATATATGCGCAGAGCGTGGGACGGAGTCCCTGGTGAGCTTGCTCGTTGGAAGAGTCGACGTCGAGCGCGAATATTGCGCCATTGCTTTGCTGGAGCAGATTCAAGAGGAGCGGAAAACGCAAACGGAGCAGAGTGACGATACGGTCCCTCTCGACATGGACGTAGCTCATGCACAGTTGGCCAACTCGGACACACACTGGGCTGAGGTGTATGCCATCCTCGAATACACTCTGTCTATTCTCGACAATCACGTCGCTGCACCTGCTCCGAAGGGAAGAGGAAAACGAGGCGAAGATCAATCAGTCCATCAACGGCAGCCCGACCCGGACCTCACTCTGCAGCGCTACATCACCGCGTGGGCGGAACGTCTCGGCGCCGCTGGTGCGGCTCTTGTCGAGCCGA
The DNA here is from genome assembly GCA_009428295.1 of Tilletia walkeri. Lineage (NCBI taxonomy): Eukaryota > Fungi > Basidiomycota > Exobasidiomycetes > Tilletiales > Tilletiaceae > Tilletia > Tilletia walkeri. The sequence goes on from RDSH01000010.1 coordinate 133,985, forward strand.
TGTGGGAGTCGACCTTGGAATCGCAAGGTGGGGTGAACATCCGAGTGTGGCAGGAGGCTGCCAACTTTTTCGCAAGAAAGGGCGATGTTCAGCGTGCGCGCTCTCTCTTCAAGCAAGCCAGTGGACGTAGATTCCCTACTCGGGCGACGCGCAATGATGCTCAAACGGCTACGGACGGGATGCAAGCACTTCTTCAGGCGAAGACGGCGCTTCTTCAAGATTGGGTCACCTTTGAGCATTCGTGGGGCAGCTCGAAGGATGTTCAGTATGCGACTTCTCGATCGAAGGCAGAGACTGCCAAGCTCTGGGAAGCATATGTGAGTTGATTGCTTCTCCGTGTGCGCTCGTCCTCTGTGAGACCTATTGCTGATCCTCTACGCACAACTCAGTACCAACGGTATGCTTCCCAGTCTGTTTCACAGCCTGTAGTTGCAATGGAGGGTGACGGCGCTATCGCAGGCCAAGATGAAGTCATGCACGCCACAGAAACGAGCACAACCCAGACCGATGCTCCCAGCTCTGTCTCTGTTCGAGCGAGCGGGAAACGCAAAGCTGAAGAAGACGAGGAGGAACAAGAAGAAGAAGGAAAGACCAATGGGACCGGACGAGACCTGTCCCTTTCCTTTGGAGGAGGAGGGGCCAAAAAAGGCCGGCCTGACGATGTTCCATCAGAGCAGGGCGGTTCGAAGAGGTGAGTATTCTGGAGGCAATCCAGATTTTGTCACGAGCTGGTATCTGACGGCGTTTTTTTCGACAGAGATCGCGAGCATTCTTCAGTGGTGGTGGCCAACATGCCCCCGGATGCGACGCAAGTCGAAGTGCGCGCTCTTTTCAACCGGTGCGGGCCGATCCAGGCACTCACCGGACCGACCGTGCTGAGCGACGGACGCAGTGCTGCTGTAGTCGAGTTCGCAAATCGCTCTGCAGTGACCGGCGCCCTGACCAGAAACGGCAAGAGTCTTCGTCCGGACGCCGACGAGGACATCAGTGTAGCTCTGGGGCACGACTGCACGCTCTATGTGACCAACTTCCCAGAAGAGACGACGGACGCTGATATTCGGGACCGTTTCGGCAAGTACGGTCCGATTTTCACTGTTCGTTGGCCGAGCAAGAAATTTGCAGAGAAGCGACGATTCGCCTATGTGCAGTATGCGAAACCGGAGGAGGCTCAAGCAGCACTGAGCGAGAACGGTGTCAAGCTGTCGGAGACTACCAAGCTCGTAGTCGCGCTTTCTGATCCGGACCGCAAGAAGAAACGATCGGATGCGCAGGCAAACTTGAAGGAACTCTACGTCACCGGCCTACCACGTATCGCGACAGTTGTCGAAGAAGTGCGGGCTCTCTTCGAGCAATATGGGACTGTGGATGACCTAAGGATTCCGACGGCGAAGGAGAAGGACAATCGGGCTCTCGAAGGTCAGATCCAAGGTATTGCCTTCGTGGACATGCATACCGACCTGGACGCTCAACGAGCCATGCGGGAGCTGAACAGCACCACGTATCGTGGTAAAGTCTTGAGTATCACTCTTGCAGCGCCACGCGGCGCCAGTCATGTGAAGGCACCGCCGGCGTATTACGAGCGTGGAGCGGGTGGTGCGCAGAAAGCTCGGAGTGTTGTTGTCAGGGGACTCCCGCTCGACGCTCAAGAGGGCCTCATTCAGCAGACTCTGGAGACGGCGCTGGGTACGCCTGGGGGTGGGAGTGTGAAGAGTATTGAGTGGACACCGGGAGAGGATGGCAAAGGATTGGCCCGGGTAGAGCTTCGTGATGCAGCAGTGAGTGGATCAGAGCTACTTCCTTTATCATGATTTTTGGCTCAGTGCTGATGATGAACTTTCTCGTATACCAGGTTGCTGGCAAACTCTTACTGTTGGAGGTCGCGTATGACGGCAGCCATCCTCTGTCCATTGCTCCACTAGGTGCTCACGGTGGTGCAGTGGAAACGAAACGACGAGGCCAGCCGTCAGAAGGCGGTTCAAGAGGAACAGCAACGAGCGGGGAACCATCGAACATGCTACTTCCGCGTACGGCTCGCAGTGGGCTAGGCGGTAGAGGTCGGGGCCGAGGAGGACTCGGGTTTGCGAGACCAAGTGCACCCCGAGTGTCGGGTGGGAACGCTGTAGCGCTTGGGAACGGATCTGGAGGCGATTCGATGGATGTTGATGCACCGAGCACGAGTGGTGCTGCCCAAGGAGGGCAAACGGGCCAACCTGCTGTAAAGAGAGATCAGAATGACTTCCGGGCGATGTTGAGCGGCAACAGAGGCTGATCCACGTAGAAACCCCACAAGCATTAATGCAAGAGAGTTTGTTGACGAGGACTCGCCCACTGTGTTCTTTCTGGCGACATTTTGAGACGGGGCCCAACTTGGTTGAATGATGTGTGTGTATGCGAAGATTGGAGTGTGATTGCAGGGTGAGCCTCTATAAACGAGGTGTGGATGTCTACTCGTCGTCGAACCCTGAGACCTCGTCCCGTGCTCGCTGAGGCACTGTGATGATGCACAGAGAGAGGGGGGGTTTATAGTCAGCTTTCGAGGGTCGAGCAAGACGCAGAGGGGCGGATAGCTAGCGCTTTGGACAGCTACGTGCGCTGGCTGGCGGGGAGGGGACGCTCAGGTGAGGCAAGGTGATACTCACATGGATATGTCATTGGGATGCGTTCTGCGGGCTTCCAGCCGTACTGGCGTCGGATGGCAGGGACCGTAACGACGAGCACCGGCCCTGCAGAAGGGAGAAGCAGATTCAAAAGTAAAGAGATTGAGCTTTCTAGTGACGGGGGATTTTGGACACCCCTCAAAGGAGGAGGAGGCAGCTCACCTACGGAGCCGATGAGAAGACTGTAGAAGACGACGGGCTGCTCGTGCGCTGAGCGTTGGAGATACCGGTATGTGTTCCGGAAGGGTGCGAAGAGGGCAGCCATGGCGACGAAGTATTCCGTAACGGCGCGAGGGACGATCTATGCGGAAGGGCGGGAAGGTTCGGTACGAGTTCTGGGTGGGAGGTAGCGCACCGCACAGCTGGAGACGAGTCGCAAGGAGAGAGAGAGGGCGCGCACACGAGGATTATGGCAAGGTCGCTGTGCTCGTCATCCCGAAGGAAGCTTCACCTCGAGTTGGACGGCGAGCGGGTTGGGGCTTGTTGATCGCCCGCATGATCATCCACAACTGCACTGACTGACTGACTGACTGAATGTATGCTGTCTCCCTATCAGCGATCAGCTCATGGACATTACTACTCTCGATACATGCTTCTCGTCTCTCTAATGGCTCAGCATGCTGGCTTGTATTAGGCGGGCCGAAGCTGTAGCCCCCGCTGCTCCTTCAGAATTCGATTGCAGGTCGTGGTACAAGGGAGTGTATGAGAGGGAACCAGAGGGAGGACCCAGATCGTGGCTTGTGCTTCTTGACCGATTGAGCGATCTAGTGGTGGGCCTCTCCGTGCTCATCGTGAGAGTCGTGGTGCTCGTGTCCATCCCATGGGTGTTTCAGGCCCTGGTATGGGAAGAAGAAGTTAAGGAAGGTAAAATGCGAAAGGAGGAGGAGGAGGAGGAGAGGACACGGGCAGAAGGTCAGCGCGCTTCTCATGACTGAGCCCAATGACAGGGAAGATATAGTAGAGACTCACCAGCATGACAGCGCCGTCCTGCTTTGCTCTGTAGAAGATGAAGAACCACATCGCTCCTCCGAGGACCTTTGCGCTGTATCGGTGGAGTGCTGATGGTTGATGTGGGTGGAAGCCGTGGGCCGCTTGGTACCAGCGAGATGAGGAGCCGGACGAGCCCGCTGAGGCGCGGAGGACGGCAGTTCGGAACATGTCGAGAAGAGACGCGCGGTGCAACGAAGGCAATGAGGAAGTCGAGGGCGAGGGCGAGGACGGCGACGATGAGGATGCCGTCCGCTTGGATTCAAGGTGGTGAGCGAGGAGCGATTTTCAAAAATAGCTGGGATCGTATTTCGGAAGTGAAAATCAATTTTCAAGGCTCACTCAGAAGAACCAAACAACTGAGAAGAAGTCAGCTTCCACCCACCACCCACCACTTCACCCACTCACTCATCCGTCCTCGCCCCGCTCCAACAGCTCACCCTTCAAGATGGTCGTCCGCCTCCGCCTCGCCCGGCATGGCACCCGCAACAACCCCTTCTACCACATCGTCGCGATCCACAACAAGAAGCGCCGCAACGCACTCCCTATCGAAAAATTAGGAGAATACGACCCCATCCCGCGATGGAGACCTGTCCCTACTCCCACTAGTGCTGCGGGTCCTAGCTCAGCAGTAGCAGCAAGAGCAGAGCGTACCCCCTCATCATCCTCTTCTTCGTCGTCAACAGCAGCACCAGCGCCGACAGGTTCAGCAGCAGTAGCGAATACACCACCACCACGCTCCATGGCACAGGTAGCCGACGTCCTCGTGCAAGAACGGGCCCAAGGATCATCATCAACATCAACAAAGGCTCAGCTGGCCGAACAGCCACGGCCGGGTTATGGCTTACTCATGACTTCCGGCCTGGCTTCTGAACTCAGGTTGGAGAAGCGCATTGAGTGGAACGAGGAGCGGATTCGGTATTGGATTCGGGTGGGAGCGCAGCCTAGCAAACCCGTCGCGAGGTTACTTGATAAAGTATGTTTACTGGATCATGCTGCTTCCGTTGCGTCTTCTTTTCCGCCGTCTGGGTCTGACACATACCCCTCCTCCTATTCCGCCAGGCTGGTCTCATTCCCGAAGGCAAGTGGTACAAGGGCATGCCGCCAAAACCTGAAGATCACAAGGCACCGGTACCTGGCAAGAGCACCTCTACTCCCACTCCTACTTCAAGCCCAACTGCGACTCAGACCTCATAGTCAAGCACTTCACAATACACACTTATACGCTTCCACCCCACCACATCGCAGCCCGTAGTCCTTTCCGAGAGCCCGTCATGGATTCAGTCACCGATACCAGTCAGATTTCATGAATGGAGGAGTTGATACATTTTGGTGAGCTGAGGGGAAGGATTTACGACGAGCAAACCGACGCTCGTCGCGTGGAGTGAATAAGAGACCGGCGGAATGGGGTGTTCAGAGCCAGGGAGAGAGGAAAACTTGTGTGACAGATTGTGCTTTGAGTAAGGGGAGAGACGGCCTTGAGTGGTCCGCTCGTTGATAGGGAGAGTATGAGAGAAAGAGGTGTGAGAGAGAGAGAGAGAGATCATAGATCGACACAGGAAAGAGACGTGAAGTCGAAAAAATCGCCAGTCGTTGAGAAAAACGAGAGGGGGGAATAATGCGAAGGGAAATCTTCTTCGGGGGCCAGCCTCGGGAGTTGTGACCGATTCGGGAGGCCCCCTTGCTTAGCCGTCAGCGGAGGGGTTTGGGTTGAGTTGGGTGGGTATCTCCTACGTCTCTCCTTCTACAGACCGCCCCGCGCAGCAGACTGCATAGCCAATCGTCGAACCTGCTCCAACGAAATCGGTGCCTGCTGGAACGCGACCCGCTGTCCATCATCACCCGCAACTTCAACCACCCCGTCCTGCCGCATAGAAGCAGAAGGTAAACGTCCGCCACCTCCTAGCAGGTCGTCATTGTCATCATCGTCGTCCCGTGGGATACCAGGCGCCACAAATCCACGACTGCCGCCCATCTGGTTATCCTCGTCGTCATCGTCGTCCATCATGTCGGTGCCCATACCCCGCCCACCCCGGAACATGTCTCCTCCGCCAGCCGCAGCGCCGAGCTGCGGACTGGTTGTGGGATCACTACTCCCTCCGGCGCCGCCGCCGCCGCCAATGCTCATACCAGGCGAAGCACTGAAAGCGCTGAACTCGGATATCACCCGCCGAGAACTGCTCCCACCACCACTGGAACGTCCCGAGCCATGTGGATTCGGATTCATCACCGAAGAACGGAGCGCCGCTGCTGATGCTGCCGAAGCTTTGGCACCAGTCGATGACACGTACGAGGTGCCCGCCTTCCTTGTCGCCATGTATGCGTCGCTCAGACGGCTGCCGGGAACCTGTAGAGACCACGGAAATGATTGTCATTAAAATGTCAACACTGTACTGGTACTGAGATTGATATAACTCCTGGCTGAAGCTCACCTTCTTGATGTACCCTTTCGCAACCTGAATGTTCTGAGCCGTCATCCACACGCGAATATTGTGAGAGGATTCTGCAGGTAAGGAAGTCCCCAAATTGAAGTCAGTTCGAAGTATCGCTTTCCGAGTAAGTGTGTAGGGGTAACCACCCACCTTCGCTCTGCCGATAAATGCTCTCAATATAAATCTGCTTCGTACTCTCATTCCTCAAAAGCAAGCGCTCATGCAACTCCTTCGCCACATCATCCATGCTCGCCTCATCCGTCGACACAACAGCAGCAGCGGCCCCGCCCTGGGAAGAGCCCGCATTCGCAATACTCAGACTGCGCAGCCGATCCGCAACAGCATCCCCAATCTCGCGTTGGAGTCGCTCAAGTTCCATCGCCTCACCTGCAGCGGCGATGATGACGTGGGACAGGAGCGAGGCTGTGGTAAGCGGTAAGAGCTGACCGCCTGTGAGACGGACCAAGGCTTGGAAGAAATCGGCGCCATACTGATAGCCGGAAAGAGCTGAGGGATGGAGAACAGTACTTGGAATTCAGTTTCCTGAGCTATGAGTGCAATCCGAGTAGACAAGTCACTCACCTGGTTCGCAAGCTACCATGTACAAGCTGACACCCAGACGCGCCATATGCCTGGCGAGCAAGAGAGGATCGTTGCCTTCAGGAGAGCCACTTGGGAACCCGTCGCCATACTGTTGAAGAAAGAAGCCACATCGATGGATCAGTGAGAAGTGAGCTCGAGAAAAGACCTCTCACACAGAGAAGCCGGGATGCGGGTAATCAGACAACGCACCTCTCCGATGCCGTGAGGTGGCGCGTCTGCAATCAAGACAGCCAGCTTGGTAGCGCGTGGTCTCCAGTCCTGTGATTTAAAGGCGGGTGTGTGAGTCATAGGGGAAAAACAAGAGGGCTGCGAAATTCTCCATCCAAGAAAACGTACCAGGTCCAGTGCGGCCTTCATGGCTGCAGTAACAGCCTCTGGTCCATCTCCTCCGCCGGTAGCATACAGTGACTTGAGGTCCTTCTTTACTTGCTCGATGTTTGAGGTGAAGCCGACTGTGCGAGCGAGAAGGCATCAGTATGTGAAAGCGACTCCAGGTATGAGCTCTGGCTTGACTTACAATTTTTTGTTATGTAGGTGTGATCTTGAGGGGGGTGGTCTCGGTAGGCGATGAGACCTATCCGAAGCGCATTTGGAGTGGAGAGCTCTTCGGATCGTATGATCTGATATATTTTGGGATGAGAGGGATGGATGTGAGTGGACGTTTGGTGGAAGAAAGGACTGTAAGCCGGTGAGTGGTGACAAAGAACATACCTCATCACAGATGGTTTCGATGTTCTTTGTTGCGGACTGAAGAGGAGCGCAGGTAGATAACATAGCGAGTGAGCCAAAAGAGTACGAGGATGATCGCAGCCGTGCTGGAGTACTTACAGAAATACTGCGGACAGAGAAAGCGAGGTGAAAGAGGAAAGATGGGGAATACGCGAGAAGAGATCAGTACATTTGTGATACCCGCTGTGTGCCGCGCAATGGAGTGGCTGATACGTACTAGCTGCCCATGGATCCTGTCGCGTCCATGATCTGAGAGCATAAACAAACGTAGCGCAGGAAATCAGCGCCCTGTCTAGAAGATGCGCAGTGGACCCGTGGGAGGAGAGCGACACTCACAAAGACCAGATCGAGCGCACGGGCGTCATCCTCGAGTGTCCAAGGGTCTGAGGCAGGGGCGACAGCTGATCCTGATGCGCCTGGGTGACCGTATTGTGATGAGAGAAGTCTGTCCTCTGGTCCGTCTGTGTTGAGGTGTGAGGCAGCTGCTGCGCCAAACATGCTGATTGGGGGGGACGCGCAAGTGGATAAAGAGGATGAAGGGAAGCTCAGTCAGTAAAGTGAGTGCGCGCTGTGTCTTGCTTCAAGCGCAGATGAAAGCAGTACTCACGCATACAGTCCTCCTCTTTGATTGCCTGCCGATGCCATCTTCGCTCTTTGATGATGATGTTGGTCGAGAGAAGCTGCTGCTTTGGTTTGAAGCAGTGGAAGGGAGTTTGTGTGGTAAGGTGTGCGAGTGTAGTGAGTAGTCGACGATCGAGATGTCGATCACACAGGAGATTAACGCGCCAACAGAGTCAAGTGAAGTGATGAGCCTGCGCGACTGCTGTTCTGTGGGATGAGGTTGGGGTTGGATCAAGAAGGCGAGTAAGCGAGAGAGCGAGTGAGAGTGCAGTGCGATGTGTGTGCGAGTGAGTGAGCCAAAAAAGATGGGTGATGACGATGACAAGCTGAAGATCACGTGACTCCCACTGTCAGCTCTTTTCCACGTGGTCTCCCACAGCCACTACTCTGGACGGTCTCCGACGTCATCCACATGAATTCCTTCCTTCCTTCTGACTGTCATCCACCTTCATCCCCCCATTCCCCAGCACAGATACAATGCGTCTCATCGCAGTCCCACTCGCCCGCCTCAGACCAGGCTCACACCCAGTCTCCACCTTCCTCGCCCAACGCGCTCCCATCGTCATCAACCAAAAGAAGGACGCAGACAATGCATCAACCAACGGTACCACTTCCACTGCGGCTGCTGCCGTAGTCCAAGCAAAGAAACTACCCCTCGCATCCCGTCTCTCAGCACGCGCTGCAGCATTCTGGGTCTCCCTCGGCGAACCCAACACCAAATCCACCTTCGACTGGAAACGGAGGACACATCAGCTCGGAGAACGTATCATGGACACCGTCGAATATGACGAGTGGGCTCTCAAGGGTATCGACCCTGCCATCGCACCAAGTCTCAAACATCCCACCTCACACCAGTCAGACAGCGAGCCAGGTGCAGCTGGTAGCGAGACGAACCCACACAAGGAGCAGGTCAATGTGAGTAGTTCCTCGTGCCACCTGCCTCTCACACGTGTGCTCAAAAACGTTACACCCTCTCCCTTTATCTCCGCAGGTCCCACTCCTCTACCCACCCTCCCTTCTCAAGCCAAACGTGCTTCTTTCCTCACTACGGACGCTCACTGAGCATCGCACCCCATACCATCGCAAGTGGTTCTGGGTCTGCTTCATCGGTGCACCCCTCACAGCTCCCTTTGCCCTCGTTCCCGTCATCCCCAACTTGCCCTTCTTCTACCTTGCATGGAGAGCATGGAGTCACTGGAAAGGTGAGCTTTCAAATCCCTCTGCCTCTCATCTCTTTCTCTCCCTCTCTCTGACTCAAATCTGACTCTGCATTTCTTCCAGCATACCAATCATCATCTTACCTCTCCGAGCTTATAGCCCAGAATCGACTCGTCCCAACCGCAAGCGAACAGCTAGACGAAGTTTACAACTCATTAGAGTTCGCACCTCGCGTCGTACACCCAAAGATCACAGACGCCTCCAAATCGGCTCAATCTCCTCCTCCCACCGCGGCCGCTTCGTCTTCTCCCGCATCTACATCATCAACGCCAGAATCACCATCAACATCAGCACCAGCACAACAATCACCCTCCGAGGACAACACACTTCGCCCAGAACTCCTCCTCTGCTCAGCCGACCAGATCAAGCAGATCATCAAAGTCCTCGAGATTGACGAAAAGCTTGGCCTCGCTACCGACCTCAGACGCGCCATGGACCAAACACTCAAGTTGCTCGAGAAGGGTCAAGTCGAGAGGTTGGAGGCTGCTGCTGCGGGACCCGCCAAGACAGAAGACGCACAGGGAGTCAAGGATGGGCAGAAGGACAAGAATATCTGAAACTTTCTTCCCAGAAGAATACCGTGGGTTTTATATCAGACATACATACATGCGCGTCAAAACGTTTTCCATCCCGCCCTCGTTCTCGTTACCATCATATTTGCCTGACGTCGAGTATGAATAAAACTTGTTCCCCTTTGGACCTGCATACCATTCCCTTCTTTGGTGTCCTCTCCCTCTCTTCCCCTCTCTAAATGCAAAGCATACACATCACCGGTCCTTGATCCACCGCTCCCTCTGTTACTAAAGGGTGCATTTCGGAAAAGGCAAGCTTGGTGAGAGATCGAGAGAAGCAGCTTGACGGGAGAGCAGAGCAGAGAAGGAGAAATTGCTGGGCACGTTTGCTTGAGGTTGGAAGTAGGCGGAAGGACAGGTCGAACTCCCGATAGCAGCGTGACGGCCAAGGAAGTGGTAGGCTCTTGATCGCTGGTTACCTTCCCCCTTCCCCCTTCCCCCTCCCCACAGCCAAGGAGTAAAGAAGGAGGGGCTATGGACTTCACAGCTCGTCGGAGTGGTTCGAACTCTGCTTCTTGCCGCGCTTCGCTTTGTTCGGAAGGAGCTGCTCATGGATGAACGGCAGCACGCCTCCCTCGCTGTACAAAGGACCCCACAGATAGAAATCAGAACGAGGGTTCAGCAGACATCGATGAGAGAGGAACGTTACATACCTGATCGTCACATTCGGGATCAACCGAGTCAGCTCCTCGTCGTTACGGACCGCAAGCTGGATATGGCGCGGAGTGATCCGAAGCTTCTTGTTATCACGAGCGGCATTACCAGCTGTCAAGTTTGAAGATAAAAAAAAGAGAATGAGCACCTTCCTTTCGTCGATGCATCATGTTTTCCTCTGGAGCGGCGGCGGCCAGGGCGGGGTCAAGCAAGTTGAGGAAATAGGAGGAGGAAAACCCACCCAACTCAAGCACCTCCGCAGCGAGATACTCCAACACGGCAGAAAGGAAGACCGCACTCCCGACAAGGATCCGGTTGGCGTAGCTTCCTCGTTGAAGCTGGGTGCGAACCCGACTGACGGGGAACTGTAGGCCGGCGCGGAATGACAGGGTTTGACGTTCGGGCGCTCGGCTTGTCGTTGTGCTCTTGCCATTTGCCATTTTGTGGTATCGACACTTGACAAAAAAGAGGGGGGGGGGGGGGGGGGGGTTGGTGGTTGTGGTTGAAGATGGTGAGTGTTTGGGGAGGTGAATGCTGTGATGGAGACGGGAGGAAGTGGAAGGTCAGCAAGTCATCACCAAGCGCGGGAACGCCCGTCGTCGCGACGGACAGGTTCTGCTTGTATGCCCCCGATCGAGACATAGGCGTCACGCTTATCGGCCCGCTTGACTTTTGTCCTTCCCCTTTCCAAACAAGCCAGATTCTGCTTTTTTTCGCACAAGGTGCTTGGATTGACAACGCGACAAGTTCAAACAGCAGAGGGCCAGCGCGTCCCGTCCGAAGGCTCGCCCTGTTTGCCGAAGTTGATCCCATAAGGCTTTTCCGAGTTCGCGCCCAGCATCCGCTCGAAGGCATTGTCTTCTCTCCTCTCGCCTTCATCGTCATCTGAGCCCTGTGCAACCGAAAAAGTTATGTTGAGCTGAGGTCGTTCCGACCTTACCGCGACAAATGCAGGTCACGAGCGTTTTACTCACCGGATCCAAGATGAGCCCGTCACCCTCGTACTGCGGCCCAATCAACTCGTCCTCGTCCTCCTCATCCTCCTCCGCCCCCCCACTCTTGCCCTTCCCTTTCCTCCGACTAAGAACTTCAAATCTTCTCCTCCTCTCATCCATACTCATACCCTTACCCCCCTTCTCCGCCGCAGCAACTTCCTCATCATCTTCCTCCTCCGCCCACCTATCATTTCCAAATCGACCACCACCTGCTGCACTGCCATCCTTCTTGTCAAGAGCCATATCTCGCATCATGCGGTCCAAGTGGCGCTTCTTCTCCTTCTCGGCTCGGGCTTCCTTTTGTGCTGCGATCCGCTCCAGCTCGGGTCGGTAGTCGGTCAAGAATTCAGTCCGAGCTTCTTGGACCGCCCGCAGGAAGTCGTCGATGCCCTCTCCCGTGGTAGAAGATACGCCAACCGTCTGAACAGATCGGCATACACACAAAGGTAGGATCGCAGTCAGTCACTCAAGAGTCATGCGCTCGCCCGGTTGAGTCATGACGAAACTCACCCGCAGATTGCTGTAGAACTCATCAAGAACCAACGCCATGCTATTCATCAAACTGTTCATGTAGCTTCCCTCCGCCTCAGGATCGAGCGCCCCTCGGCTAGACGCAAGTCTGGCACCACCGCTCCCGCCTTTACCTCGCGCGGCAATGTCTGGCACGGGATCCGTAGCATTCCCGACCTTGAGATCCCGCTGGAACGCTTCGAAATCCGTCATCCATTCTACAGCGAAATCGCAGGGTTGCAAGTCCGTCTTGTTGAACACGATGATGAAGGGAAGCTTGGACTTGTACATTATGCTGGCGGGAGGTTCAAGATTAAACGTTAGTTTGCCCCCCTCTTTCCTCCCAGTGTTGAAGGTGCGAAAGAAGACGTACCTGCATGCATAAAGCATGTTGCTCATGAATGTCGCTGGTGCTGTCGTCCGAGGTGTATCAATCACATACGCGACGCACGTAGGCATGGCACTTCCCAGCGCGTCTGTTATGATGGATCCAGAGGCGGACCAGGTGAAGATCTCGATCTGTCCAGGGGTGTCCAAGATGATCTCACTGCAGGGGAAACATAAGAAGTTTTCAGTACTTGCTGCTGCGCACGCGAGCGTACGTTCCCTTTAATCAAAAAAAGAGATGAGGGCGAGACTCACTCTACCTCCGTAGCGCGCTTCTCCAAGATACCAAGGACCTGGTCAAACTTGGTCGTGAACAAGTTCAACGCCGTCAAAATACCGCCATTCGGTCCCAAATTGTAGCTGTGAAGAATTGAGAAGAGCTACCAGCATCAGCGCGCCTTCCTCTCGAAGCATTGAGCAATGGTGTAAGTGCACTCACTCTTTCATGACCTTCGCATAGTCGACAGTATCCCTGATGTCCACATTCGGCTCATACGCAAGGTTCGAAACCGCTGGATCGAGGTTGACGCAGTACGGCCGTGGACGCTGGGCCGTTTCGTCCTCCTTCCCCTTCCCCTTATCCTCCCCACCATTCCGCGCCGCCGCCGTCGCCGCCGCAGCAGCAGCTACAGCACTCGTCCCAACGTGATTCGCCAACTTGGCAGCAAACGTCGACTTGCCCGATCCAGCCATGCCGACGATGATGATCGACGTCGCTCTGGGAACAGGTGGGAGGAGAGACGTTTTGCCCACCATAGAAGGCGCTGCGTTCGTAGCCTGTGAAGAGGCTTCGTCGGTAGAGGCCATTGCGGCAGCGGCTACTGAGGCGGCTGAGCGATCATCGATTGCGCTGGAAGCTGGAGCGGTTGACATCTCGATATCGCCTGACATGGTTTCTCAAGCTCGTCTTTTTCGAAGAACCTTGTGAGATTTCGTTCGAGGCTGGTCGCCAAAGTGAATTGGAGATGCTGGTCGTCGTCTGTGCCAACTGCCAACCTGCACTGAGCGCGAAGCTCTTGACATTTCGAGCGGTGAGTAGCGATCACGTGACAACCTTGCAAAAGAACACGTCACCCATTTGGGGAATCTGTCCTCATGCTGCTATGCTAGGGAGGAAGGAAGGCTGCTGGCTGATGGATACACAACTGAGCAGCGGTGCGAAAAGGCATCAGCCAACATGGAAACAGGCCCCTGCAAGCTTAAAGCTCTCAAGCAGCTCTTCACCTCAGCCGTGTCTCTTCTAGGTGCTTTCCATGGCTTCAGGAGTGACTCGGCAGGTACTGATACAATTCGAATTCGCATTTCAGTCAAGGAATGCTAGAGAAGAAACACTTACAGAACGACGAGCTCCGTTCTGAAATGTAGGGAGGACGAGGGAAGCACCCGAGGTCTGGAGCCTTTTGAACATGTGAACGCGATCACAGTGTTCACTCTCGGATCAAGAGACCAGCGGCGCCCCTGAAGACGCAGGTGAAGAAGGTTGCGCAGGGTATTGTCAGTTCGAGGGTTCCTTCGGTGGCATACTGCTTGATCCTCGATCATCAGTCACTCACATGCCTAAACCGATACACATCGAGACCACGACCACACTTTGGTTGCGGCGCTCTGCTTCTGCCAGAGCTGTCACAATGAGGCGAGCACCGGTCTGTGAATGGACGGACGTTTTAGGTGAGCCAGGTCAAAGCTCGAGAGAGTTTGTGCAGACTCAAGTCACTCACGGCTCCGAGAGGGTGTCCCAGCGCGATCGATCCGCCGTTCACGTTGAACTTGTCATCTGGGATCGCGAGTTTCTCTTGGCAGTACCTAATGGGAGACGGGGATGAAAGCATGTCAGAAAACAGTAGGAAGAGACAAAGTGACAGTGTGACTCACACGCCCATTGAAGCGAAAGCCTCGTTGACCTCGAAGAGATCCACCTCGTCTGCTCGGACCCCGGTGAGCTCCAGAAGACGTGGAATGGCGAGAGCAGGCCCGATGCTGCAGGTGAGAGAGAGAACTTTCAGCGGTGTTCTCACAGCTGTCTTAACAGGCAAACGTTGACTCACCCCATGATTCGTGGCTCAAGGCCAGAGACAACAGTGGCCACGTACTTGGCGATTGGCTTCTTGCCCAGCTTGTTGGCAAGGCTGCGTCGCATGAGCAGAACGGCCGCGGCGCCGTCGGTTATCTGAAAGAAGGTGTATGCAGCGTCAGCGTCAAAGATGATCCCTTATACCAGAGATGTAGTGCCGACATACCTGACTAGCGTTTCCGCCGGTAGTGCGAGAGGGAGACCATTGAGGGAAGGCAGCCTTGATCTTACCCAAGGCAGCCACATTCGAATTGGCACGAATACCATCGTCTTGCGAGAACACGCGATGCGCACCGGTTCCATCCCGACCCAGGATGGGCAAGATCTCAGCATCGAGCTTGCCACTGGCCTGAGCCGCCGCAGCACGCTGGTGAGATCGAGCCGCAAAGGCGTCCATCTTCTCCCGAGAGATGTTGAAATCACCGGCGACGTTCTCGGAGGTCCAACCCATCGGCTGGGCACAATCTGCCGCTTCTTGAGAAGCACCTCCCACCTCCGGGGAGAAGCTCCAGTCGCGCTTCGGGTGGAAAGTCATGCTTTCTGCTCCGATGGCGAGACCGCAGCTGATCTCGCCTGCTTGGATTTGGTTCGCAACGGAGCGGACAGCCATAAGGCCGGAGGAGCACCAGCGATTGACTTGCTGGCATGGCGTGGTGTTAGGGATTCCGGCCGCGAGGGCAGCGGCGCGAAGGTCGTACACTGCGTCCGAATTCCTGACGTTTCCCATGACGACCTCCTCAATCAGAACAGGGTCAAGGTCAGCCTTCGCCACGATGGCCTTCAGGGTTTCGAGCAGGAGAAGGTCGAAAGGCGTGTCCTTCAAGCCTCCCTTCCAGGCTTTGGTGAATGGTGTTCGACCAAGAGCAACAATGACAACGTCGTTATCGTTCTTAGCTCGAGCGGCGGGCAGACCGTGTCCAAGCCAACTGCGAGGGTCGAGGTGGGAAGCGATTTGGGAGATGCGGGATGCCATGGTTGCTTTTCAGGTAAGGCTTGTAAGGTGAACTTGGTGAGGCCAGAGGAGTCACAAGCGGAAGAGACAGCGGCGTGTCGAAGACGGGAGAGAGTGGAACAGGAGAGAGAGAGGAGAGAAGAGGTGCCTTGCTCCTTGAAGACCGATGGGATGGGGGTGGGAGATGAGGATGGAGGAAGCATCTCACCCAAGTTCCGTGCGTAACCGTGCACCACCGGCAACGGTGAACAACCGGAAGCCGAGGCGCTTCGACCTCATCACTTTCTTCTCAGTCAGCTCTCGAATCGACATCAGCCAGCTCTATAGGACGCCGTTGAGGGAGGTCGCCTTGTCTGTTCGCGCTGGATTCAATCTCATGGACGAAGCTGAAGGTGACTGGAGGTCTGTCGCTCAGAACTTGACTGAGCTTCTTCTCAACAGCGTTGGCTCGGGCGAGGGACGAGGCCGCGGACGGCCCGGTCGCAAGACCACGCAGCAGGGACGCAGAAGCAATAATGGCCGAGCACTGAGCCAAGCGGAATGCTCTTCCCTGGCATGGTCCATAATCTGGGTGGCTCTTCATGTGAGGTGAGTGCAGATAGACAGAGACGTTCGGTGCTTTCCTTCCGGTTGAGGAGTTGATGCTTTGATTTTCTCAGGGATGCTGTCCTGGTCGATCAAGTCTGTCTCTCCAAAGTCCAGCAACGAAAGGTGTGGAAGACACTCTCGAACTGGCAAGATTTATCTTCAAGACCTGAGGATACTCTCTTCCACGATGTATGCTTTCTGCGACATCGTCCAACAGGACAGCTCTTCATCATCAACCGGGGCCACACATCAAGTCGAGCCAGCGCGCTTTTACAATCAGAGGAACGCGATGCTGTGCCTCCCCTTCTCATCGCCGTCGACGAGGCTGTACGACCAGGAACGAATCTCGACGAGGTCCCTCCTGTATTGCGAGTGATTCTGGAGCAGCTTTCGACCATACACGCGGCATCCGAACATGGCTCCACACCAGCCATCCTCGAGCTCAGTACTCCGTCCTATGCCGCTGTCGGACTGGCCGGCTGGTTGCTCGGCTACCCCTCCATCTATCTATTCGTCAACCGAGACGGACTCGCCAAGGACGGCGACATCGTCATCGATTTGCGAGTCATCCATGGTGAGCATCGTATGCGGCATACATCATTGTATTCACTTGAGTTGAGACCTGAACGAAACTTTCGCTCCTGACACAGAAGAAGAGGACATCGCCGAGAATGCCGTCGAAGACGAGGAGTCGTGGGAAGAGCCCCTGCGAAACAATCTCGGTGGCACTCAGCTCTGCCTTTTCCAGGCGTCGCTTGTCCTGCCGTCTTCTGCATCATCGGCCGACCGACACATCCCATTGTTTGCTTTCACGGTTCCACTCACAGCACTGCAACAACCCTCCACCGCCGACAGTTTCAAGACGACCATCGTTGATGATCTCAATCGCAGAAAACTGAACGCCATGGAACGACTCAAACGCTCCATTGAGGCTCCTTCGAACTCAGCAGCGCAAGAAAGTTCACCATTTCTGACGACTTGCAGACGCATTAATCACATGCTCTCTCATTGCGTGGCTCATGTCGATGTTTCACAGGTCGAGCTTCCTCTCGTTGCGCTGTAGCGGGGCATCAAGGGCATCTACGACATTCATCCACATCGTCAAGCCCGACGTCTGAGCGGACGCGACATATCACAACCACCACCAGCCCGACTTGAAGCAGTCTTTCCTCACGACCTGAATGTGTCCCACACCGAGGCGATGGTCAAGACGGCTTCAGCGGCGGCCGCGAACTGTGATGCGGCCAGAGCGAAGTTTGCCTCTCAGCGATTGCCGCTATGGGTATCCGGAGTCTCTGCTACTTGAAACGCTCGACCATTTCGTCCCAAGGTGCTCAGTGTCACCAGACACACCGGCGAACCAATCTCTATGGACGAACAATCTGGGCAGCGTCTCACACCCTTACGGAGATCCAGGCTCCCCAACCCGCAACCCAGCGATTCCGCACCGATTTGTCTGCATGGTGGAGTACAACACCAACCTCAAGCCTCAAGCACGACGTTCAGCACGATTCAGCAGCTCCTTCCAAAGTAGTCGCAACTCGACGGATCCGAAGACGTCGACCCCTCCTCTAGAGCTACGCAAGATGCGAAGTCGCAATCTTCGTATGTGCCGCAGAGATGTCGAGCATCGAGGACAACCAAGATTGTGCATTTCGTTGTCGCCCAAGGTGAATAAACCGGCAAAATCGCATGCGGGGCCGGCTAATGAAAATCCCCGCGTAACCGGAACATGATCGACAGACCCTGCTTTCCTTCTTCGACAAAACTGGGGTACAACATTACCGGCGGGGCACGCATCTCTGCTTCCCTTGTCTCTTGTCGCAACTTGCAGCCTTGCTGCGTCGTCGATCGTCGACTGACGGTGGCTGGCAGCTTGCCGAGTTCCGAGTACATATGAATGTGTACGAGCAGCATGCTCTGTACCAGCATGTTGTATACAGCCAGGATTCTGGGATTGGCGTGGTAGTAGTGGGGACAGAACGATGAGCGCGGAGCTGGGGGAATTTGGTGGAGACGACGATCAGCATGTGTGCGGTTGATTCAGTATTCAGCCGGTTGTCTCAGCATGTCACCCACATTATTCAGGCTTCAGGACACCGAAGAGTCTGCGGACTGCGGACTGCGACCTGTGCGATTGCGCTGTGCGCGGCAGTTTTTTTTTTTTTTTTTTTTTTTTTTTACACGTATGGGACTAGGGACGACTACAGTAGTGGGTGACGCCGACGGCCGACATGCGGCCAGTAGCGGGTCAGATGAGCAGCCACAATCTTCTTCCATCTCCATTGCCTGATCTCCAATCTCCATCGCATTCGCTCCATCGTTCCATCCACAAGAGCTCGTAGAAAAAGAGCTACACTCACCTTCCTCGTCGTGGTCCGTCGCACATCCCTCCAGATTGTCGCTCACTCTTACCGTCCACAGTTCTTTCCTCGTCTTTTTGCTTTCTCAGGAAACACGCCTTGCGCAACATGGTCGCAACTCTCTCGACCCTCTTCTCTGCGCTCTTCGCAGCCACTGTGCTCGTGCAGACGGCAGTGGAAGCCCGAATGGTCCCAGGGCCCGAGGGCATGCTCTGGCTCCGAGCCCAGGCAGCGCAGAAGCAAACCGTTTTCTCTGACCCTACTTGCAAGGCTATTCAGGGTGTCATTTCGAACGCGTCTGCTATCTATGCGCCTGGCGATGCGGAGTACACCAAACAGATCAGTGAGTGCCTACTACATACTTTTTGTTTGTTTGTAAATTTTTTGGCCTCATCTCATTCTCTTTTTCCGAATCGCAGAGCATTGGTGCTCCTCTGGAGACTTCTACTCCAAGTGTTCGGTCGAGCCTGCCACGGCCGCCGACGTCTCTGCTGTTGTGAGTGCAGAGATCTCCCCCGTAGAAGCGGACGTCGACTTACGCTCTTTTCTGCCACTGACGCCCCAATTTGCCCATACCTATCCACAGCTCAAGGTCCTGGGCACATCGAGTTCCTCCTTCGCGGTAAGTTCCTGTCCGGTCTCTCTGGCCTCTTCATGATGCGTTGCTGATGTTCGCCTCTATCACCTGCAGGTCCGTGGTGCCGGTCACTCATGTGCACCAGGTTTCTCCGGTTCCAAAGGTGTCAATGTCGCGATGACTCGCTTCAACGAAGTCACTTACAACAAGGCCAAGGGGACCGTCAAGTATGGCAGCGGTCTCATCTGGGACGTGAGTTTTTGTTCTCTCTCAAGAATGGACGCAAGCGCTGGATTTCTCAAAAAGCTGACCCTTATTCACCCTCCTACAGCAAGTCTATTCGGCCCTTGAGCCTTACGATGTCAAAGTGGTCGGCGGTCGCGTCTCGGGTGTAGGAGTTGCAGGCTTCTCTCTCGGCGGAGGTTATAGCTTCCTCACGAATCAATACGGTGTCACGTCGGACGGAATTGTGGCCTATGACTTCGTCACCGCGAACGGAACCGTCCTTTACGTGACCAGGCAGAGTTATCCGGACCTGTTCTTCCTCCTCCAGGGTGGTTTCAACAATGCGGGTATTGTGATGAACTTCTACGTCAAGGCTCGGCCACGTGCCAAAATCTGGGGTGGTGTCCTGTTCTTGGACGGCAAGAGCGTACGTAGCGCAGAAACGAGAGGCTCGTCTCATCTTCGACAGATAATACTGACCCTTTTTGAATGTTGGCCTACCAGATCGACAATGTCCTCAACCTCACTGCTCAATTCGCTTCCGAGGCGAACACCGACCCCCTGGGCGGCCTCCTCCCCACAATCGATGCATTCGCAGGCATCCCATTGATCGAGTGTCAGATCTTCTACGACAACCCTAACGTACGTTTTGCGCTCTTCCAGATGAGAGCATACCGAAGATGTAGACATGTGCTAACGCTACATTCGCCCCAAAACGCACTCTCTTTTTCACTCTTCATGCGTGTGTCTTTGATCCCACAGGGCCCTCCTAATGGATCTTTCGTGAAGAACATCTTCGATCAGCTCATGGCACTTCCCTCCGTACACCAGGACGTCCTTCCGAACCGAACGATGGCCAACTTCACGGGTGCTGCGCCTTCGTCTGAATTTGCGGGTATGCGGGGCACGTTTTCCAGTGTCAGCTTGGAGCGGTTGACCCCGGAGATTTTGCAGACGATTAAGGAGGAGTTCAAGGTGAGTGGCTCCATAAAAATGGGAAAGAAGACGTGCGCGGGGGGAACAAGGGAAGTTGACTTTCCCTTTTTTTCTTGCTCAAGTTCTATGGAACGCTCGCTCCACTGGGTGCTGGCATTTTCATCTCGTACGACTTGGAACCTTTCACTAGGTCTATTTCATACCCTGCTGCTTCAAGCACTGGATGGCCTCATAGCAAGCAGCTGTCCCCTTTGAACTTGTACTGTGAGTGACCGTACCCTCGTCTCGCTGCCTCCCTTCCTCCACTCTCTCAGCGAGACTGACGCAAACCTGCTCGAACGATGTCGACCATACCAGTCGCCTGGCCTCTCGGTCTCTCCGACGGTCTCTTCTACGACGCCATCCGCAAGTCGACCAACAAGATTCGCCAAGCGGCCATCGCACAAGGACAGAATTTGGACGGTCTGTACCTGTACCCGAACTACGCGCTGTACGACACTCCTCTGGAGGATGTGTATGGACCGAACGTGGCGCGACTGACGCAGATTGCTGCGAAGTATGATCCTTCTAAGGTGCGTTTTTTCTCTTGGAGCCGTGTAAAGAAGCTCTTGGTGGACGCGGCTTGCTCACCGTTTCCTCGTTCTCTTTGGATTCAGGTCATGGCTCGCGCTGGTGGATTCCAGTTCGCTCGTGGACGGAACACGTATGGGGTGTACGGGCCTTAAGAAGGTCGAGCAGGATTGCCTTGGGACTCTTTCGGATTCACATTTCAATAATTATTATCCACTGTATGGAAGTGCCTGATGTCCCGCAATGTTGACTTGCCACTGATCATCTTCTTGAAAATAAGGAAGTGCTTTATATGTGTGAGTGACGAGTGTGTCTCTATGGCATTGCGGTGGTGATTAGTGCGTGTTCAGAACATGACGAGCCAGTTCTTGAGAGAGGTGATTCTGCCCTGTCTCCCTTCTCCTGAGTCCGCCTTACGTTTCTTCTGCCCCTCCTCGTCTTTCACATCCTTCTTCTTGTTCTTGTTGTCCTGAGTAGCCCTCTGCTGACGCCTCTTCCAGAGCTCAGACAAGAGAGGAAGTGTCTCCGGTCTAGCGTCGTCCGACTCGAACAAGTTCCTCCCGCGCTTATCCCTGAAGCTGACATCAAGTACGACATATTCGAGATGGTCGAGGTTGAGCGTTGCTTCGTGCTTAGGTTCTCCTGGCTTTGGTTTTTCGGCTTCGGAGGGTGGGTCGAGTAAGGCGCGAATACGGGCTGGTGTTCCGACGGCGATGGGAGCTGAGGAGGATTGGAGGTATGCTCGCTGTCCGTCGACTTTGAAGTGCCGTCCGAAGAGTTTGGCAGGCTTGAGCTTGTTCGAAGAACCTTCCTTTTCGGCTGAGCTTGGAGCTGAGGACCCGCCGCCACTCTTGTGTTCCACTTTTGCCTTCTTGGACTTAGGGAGTGGTGCAGTCTCGTTCTTGGAAGCTTGGTCGAGGATGTTGCTGAGTTCGATGCAGAGCGTGGCTGCTCGTCCTGCGTCGGCGGTAATGACGAGGATGGCGGGAGCGCCGTGCAGTCTGTTGCAAGCTGTGGAGGGAGGACGGAGGGACTCATCGATTGTGGCTGCCAGTGCGCCCTGGATGAATCTTGACATTCCAATATCCGCAGATTTGCTCCCTGTCTTGCTGGAGAGGAGAGTGGACCAGGTAGACTCTACATTGAGCAAGTGTTCGGTGCTGAGAGGGTATTCTCTGTACTCGAGTGGGGACAGGTTCGGACTGTGCTTCTTGATGACAGAGGTGAGGTAATTTGCCTGTACATCTTCTGGATACTGGCCGAAGTGGAAATCAGGGTTGTTGAGGCCGGAGAGAGTTGCGATGTCCTTCTTCTGTCTTGTCCGTTCTCTGCTGAGCTGTCTCTTCCTTCGTTTGTTTTCCTGGCTCGCCTTGTCGTTCTTGCTGGGTGCAGAAGATGACTTGCTCTTGGGCTGGTCGCCGAGGGGCCCAATGCCTTGCTCGCTGTCTGAGACGTCGAAGTTGTCGTCGAGTGCGTCTCCCATCTTGAGCTGAGTGTTTGCTGATGATGATGAGGGAGAGAAGAGAGGAGCGCCGCAAGAAGATCTTCTTACTGCGGGGGGTATAAAAAGGGACCCTTCCTTACTTCCCTCACTTCCTTCCCTCAGCTCTTCCACAGACAGACAGACACAGAGAGCAATGACTTCCACAGCGCAGACAACAGCAAACGGCGATGCGCTGCCTCCTCCCTCAACCTCAACCTCAACCTCAACCTCGCACGGCATAGCACAGGTCAACTCCCGCCCCACCACCTTCATCACAGCAAACACGCCCGCACAGACTCTCCTCTCCCTCGCCTACATCCGATCCGTCCTCATCAGACTCGAAGACACCATCTGCTTCCTCCTCATCGAACGCGCACAGTTCGCCCGCAATGAGAAGATGTACATCCCCAAGGCATTCCCAGAACTCGTACAGAGGGAACAATGGGACGGATCATGGCTGACATGGTTCCTAAAGGAGACAGAGGCAACACATGCCAAAGTACGGCGATGGCAGGCTCCTGATGAGTGGCCATATACCTCTCTCGAACATCTGCCTCAGCCCATCTTGCCTTCCATCGACTACCCGCATGTCCTACATCAGACCGCCGTCACCCTCGTCCACGACCGCATTCTCGACTTCTACCAAAAACAGCTCGTACCCGGCATCACAGCACGCTGGGGAGAGGGAGCAGACGACGGACAGTACGGTAGTGCCGCCATCTGTGATTGCGAGTTGCTAGCCGCTCTCAGCAGGCGCATTCATTTCGGTGAGTTGACGTAGCGCATATACTCGCTCCTTAAGCATACACTGACCGAACGCCATGCTTCATCAACCCAGGGATGTTCGTCTCCGAGTCCAAGTTCCAATCAGACCCTGCCTCATTCATCCCGCACATCCTCGCCAAACCAGAGCCCAACAGACTCGAACTCGAAAAACTCATCACAAAACCAGCAGTCGAGGCCGCTCTTCTCGTCAGACTTGAGCAGAAGGCAAGTGTCTACGGACAGGATCTCGATCTTGATCGTTCTGCTCCGCCTACCAAGCCTCGGTCCAGACAGGGCTCAACGAATGCCATCTCTGTTCGATCAGATTCTGAGTTTGCTCAGGGGCAGGCTCCTTCAGCGGAGATCGTCGCAGCGGGAGACCCACACCCACTCGCCTCATCTACACCGTCTGCTCCCACCCCCAAGGTAGCCGGTAAAATTGATGTCAACGAGGTCGTCAAGCTCTACCACCAATTTGTCATTCCGATCACCAAGGACGTCGAGGTCGAATACCTCGTGAAAAGGTACGTCTCTGGTATTTTTGCCGACTCGTCCAGGGACAGCTGACAGATCTTCTCTTGGCCACTCGTCTGGGTTTCTTCATTCTCAACTTCACAGACTGGACGGCCTTTCGCAGGAAGAGATCGACGAGCTCATGCAGCAGACGGACTGATCTCGCTTACACTCTCTCTCTTCGACTTCATTCCGAAGCGCGCCCCGCTCGCTTTGCTCTTGGACCCTCCGCTTAGGGAGTTTGCGCCTCTGTATGTCTGCTCCCTGTCTCCTTTAATTCGCCCTCAAACAGCGCATGGCCTCGCCAGAACACTTTAGCAAAATCTTACTCCTCGTAATGGACACTTTTTCTTTTCATCCTAACTTTCTGCAGGCCCGTTGCTCAACGCATATACTGGCATCTGATGCTCTGCAGTCTCAAGCCGATGAGAATCGAAGGTAGAGGGGATGTACAAGTATTCGTGTGTGGAGGAGGGGGGTTGCTACACGTCGCGTGGATCGTTCAGACAGAGCGGGAAATCGTGTGGTTTGAGTTCCCCATTTGCTTACGCATCATAGTCGTCCTCCTCAACATTCTGTCGACCAGTAGCAGCCTGGCCATGCCTCGCCTGCGCCTGAGCAGTCAAATCCGCAGCGGCCCCCGCCCCTGCTCCCGCCCAACCAGGCGTGATCCCTGCATTGGCAGCATACATCGCATTAACGTCGTTCGGCGATCCAAGTACCATCTGCGGATGACCGTATTGAGGCATGGTAGCGCCGGTGAGGGGTAAAGAAGGCGTACCGAGACCTGCTGTTGCCCACGGTCCACTTGAAAGTGCTGGGGAGACGGGAGGATATTGTTGCTGCTGTTGATAGGCGTATTGCTGTTGTTGTTGTGGTGGGTAGTATGCATAACCCTGCTGCGCTGATCCGGTCGCGCTACCGCTACCGCTTGTATTGTGGACGTCCTCTTCTCCTTCGCCTCCAGCAACTTCATCTTCATCTTCGTCATCTGCAGTGGAGCGACCTTTGCCCTTCCCCCTCCCACCAGCAGCAGCAGCGCGACCTCCCCTGCCCCTCCCACGCGTCGTCGTCGTAGATCCACTCGGCCCCGCAGCAGCAGCAGCAGAAGCAGCACCTCGACCAGTCCCGTTCTTTGAGCCAGGCGGTCGACCACGCGGTCTTCCTGTACTCCCCCTGGTAGAAGAAGAAGAAGCAACAGCAGCGGGCAACATTGTCGTCCCCTCCGAACTCGTCGTCTTCTGTCTCTTGCGCGGTGGTGGATGGGGTACTTCAGCATCGTCATCTACGTCGTCAAAATCATCTTCTGCTCCTTGATCTTCTCCGTCTTCGTCTTCGCCGTCGTCAAGGTTGGCTCCGGCATTGGAGAGGGCTGCGGATGTACGTCGGGCTGCTGTGCTGCCACTTCCACTTCCGCTTGGACCAGGTGCGTCGATAGGGTCGGGCACCTTCGCGACGATGTCCTTGAGGAAGTCGAAGATCTCGTTGGTGTGGACAGTCCGTTTCCTAGAATGTTTTGGAAAGGTGTCGAAATGTAAGAGAAAGAGATGGTTTGTGATGTGGGGAGGGAATCGAAGGAAATAACTCACAAGTGATAAGGAGTCACTTTACGCGCTCCACTCTTGCGCGTCTCATCGACTGTAGCTTCGACGATGGAGCCGATGAAGAGCTCCAACGCCTTGGCTGCGAAGTAGAACAAATGCTCTCTTAAATCATCAGCGCCTTGGTTGTCCCTTCCATCTCGAGGCAACAGGGCCGTGTACTTACAGATGAGGACGGGAGTCGCTTGGGAGACTTTACCGACGTCTTTGTCGGACTGGATGAGTTTCTTGATGCGCGCTACAGGGAAGCGGCTGACTGCGCTGCGTTTGCCCATCGTGGTTGTTGTGTGTATGCGTGGTTGTGATGTGAGATGAGTGAGGAATTCTAGGTGGGGATGGGGGGGGGGGGGGATTTCTTGAGGTGGGGAGGGTGAAATGGTCCGAGCCTTTATACCTTTTTCGAATGCCACGCTGTCTGTCGACCTCATCCGCACTGACCCGCATACACTCGCCTCAAATCCCTCACACTTCGTCGCCTCAAGAGCCTCAGAAGAGAAGCTCAGGAAGCAAGTCGAGTCTCGCTGTGGGGCTGGAAAAGAAAGAAAGAAAGAAGAATGGCGGCCGCAGCATCTTCGACGGCAACAGCGACAGCATCTGCCTCGCAATCGGTCCGGTTGGCTAAGAGGGCGATGCGGAAGTCGATGGGTGTTCGATTGGCAGCGGTCTCGAGGGAGGATGTCGTTTCGCAGTGTGAGTTATCTTCTGAAGGTGGACAGAATGGCTGAAAGGTTTGTGCTGATTCCACCTTGTCCTTCCTCCTTTTTTATGGGATCCATGACTGGGATCCTCCCTTTTCTGACTCCTTCCCCTTCCCTGTTTTGCCCCGCTCTTGCTCCCCGTGTCTTCTCCCCCCTTCCCTCTTCGTGTTCTTTAGCCACATCAATCACTCGGACCTTGCTGGCATCCCGACTCTACCGCGACGCTCGTACAATTAGCGTCTATCTGAATACACCTTCCGGAGAAGTCGACACCCACGAGCTTTGCTTGGACGCCCTTCGAAGTCGTGAGTGCTTCACCTTGAGATCTACCGTCAAAGAAGTACCTGTTGATTTCCCTACCTTCCGCTGATTCTTGGCCCGTGTGTACAGATAAGACGGTCTACGTCCCTTCTTTTGCTACGGCCTCGCCCACCCCCGACCAATCTCAGGAATCCGAACAGAAGTCACTCACTCCTGCCAGCGAGAAGAAGAAGCCTCAATTCGCAGCGGAGATGTCCATGCTTCACATCCTCGATGAAAAGGACTTACTCTCGCTCCCTACGAACTCATACGGCATTCGCGAGCCATCTTTGGACGACCTTCTTCCCTCAGAGACGACAACATCGAGAAGAAGGACAGAAGCCTTGGCACCACACACTCATGGCGGGACAGGTCTTGATTTGATAGTTTGCCCAGGACTGGCTTTCGATCTGCAGGGAGGTAGACTGGGCCATGGAAAAGGGTATTACGACCGCTACCTCCTCCGAGCGAAAGAATGGGCTCTACGCGAACAAAATCGGCATCGAACAGTAGGAGAGACCAGTCGCGAGACGCGGATGCCGATCGTCCTAGCTCTAAGTCTACGACAGCAACTTTTGAGCGCTGAGGAAGGGTCGGTTCCCATGGACGAGCGGGACGTACAGCTTGATGGGATCTTGACGCCTGATTCGTTGATCTTGCCACCGGAAGGGCTTGATCGGGCAGTGAATGATGCGAAGGTGGATCCGATTCCGGGAGGGAAGGAGCATGTTTTGGAGCTTGCTGAGGCTACTGGTGTTGGGGCTGATTGGCGGTCTTGGGGATTTCAGAGTGGGATTCGGGTCTTGCAGGGTGGCAAGGTGCTTTCATGAAATAGAACGACAATCTCTGTGTTGAAAAGCGAGTCATCGTCGCAAGAGTCGAGATTGATCGAAGCTCAGGAGTGGGTATGAAGGAAGGATTACATGTCGAAAGTGGGATATGATGGGCGAGGAAAGGGAGAGAAGAAGGATCAGACACTGCGAACCCAGCTCCTGAACTGAGCGCGAACCCTCCAAGCCTTCGTCCCCTTCGGCACCTCAATCGCATCACTACTGCTTTCCGCCGAAGATCCATGCCGGAACGCATCCAGACGAATCCGGATAGGCTCGGACGCGACGTACCGCCTTGGACCGATCTCTGCGTCCTTCTTTCCAACAGCGGTATGAGGCAACTCAGTCGATAGACGGGCGAATTCGAATCGCGTGATCGTCCCGCCTGACTTGTGACCGAACCAATTTGAGTGGAAAAGGGTTGTTAAGGCGCGGAGAGTCTCCAGGTCGGATTCTGGCTCGGGAGGGCCGCCTGTGGTTGATGAAGCGGGTTCGAAGGTTGATTCGAGGAAATCTTGGACATTGTATTGAATCGGCTCGGAGGAGTCTGCAGGAACGTTCCGGGGTTTATCCACTCCCTTCGGCAAGAAGGTGGCCTTATGGGATTTGAGCCCTGCGATCATGTTTGATGAATTGGCGAGGAGGGTATTTGAGAAGAGGATGGTCTGTTTGAGTAGGAAGGGTGTCGATTCGTCCCGAGGGTGAGAGACGAAGGGGATTTCCAACTTTGCTTCGGAGAAGTTGAGGCCGAAGGGTAGGAGGAGCGGGCCTGTATTCTTCTGATAGCCTAGTTCGAGAGCGACGAGGTGGGTCTGTTCGCCATTATTAGTATTGTTGTCTTCGAGGGAGAGGGCTGTGAGGATGGAGGATGGGATGGGGAGGAGGTTGGATCCTTCTGGGAGCAGAGACTGGACAGTCTGAGCGGGCAGGAGGAAGGGGACGAATAGGAAGTCATACACTCCGCCGATCGCACTCATGATTTGCTATTGACTATGAGGAGAAGTGAGGGTGGCTAAGGGGGATTGTCGTCGTCGTCCTTTCCGAGCGAGGATGAGGGTGATGGTCATGGCTGAGTAGATACCGACATGGTACCGATAACAACACGGTACATCCACGGTTCCAGTCTAGATCGCCGATGACGTCCCCAACTCCCCAGCTTTTTTGGACTCGGCCCTCCTGCCAATTTCACCGTCCACTCCGACAACTGTCTTCAAACCATCAACATCGACCTCAACTTGTTCGGAACACAGCGAAGAGGCATTCATTCACAAGGCACGCCGCTTTCTACTCTATACCCCCATCCCCACGCACATACCTTGAAAATATGGCTGCTGCACCTCTAACACCAGCCGAGATACCCACTCTCAAGATCCTCCTCATCGGGGTGAGTAGCAAGATCTGCCCCCAACAGAAATGAAAGCGATCGCTGACGTCTGAGCTTCTCTCTTGTTTGGATTCGCGCTCGCTCATCTTAGTCGACGGCAACTGGCAAGTCTTCGCTACTGCTGCGCTTCTGTGACGATGAGTTCCTCAGCCCCGAGGAGACTACAGCGACAATCGGAGTGAGTAGATTGTGAAGCACAATGCGCACTTTTCTTAGTCACTTTGGACTGACCCTCGTTCATCACGTTATGCGCTCCCCGCCAGGTCGACTACAAGATCAAGTCGTACATTTCCGGCGCAGGGAAGCGATTCAAGCTCTCGATCTGGGATACCGCAGGGCAGGAGCGCTTCCGCACCTTGACGAGCAGCTACTACCGCGGTGCGCAGGGTGTGATCATCGGTACGTAACAACTTTGGCTCCGATTATCTCATTGTCGGAAAGATTGCTGACCTGTTTCTGTGTGCTAACAGTGTACGACGTCACAATGAGAGATACCTTCGATGCCCTAACAAACTGGTTCAACGAGCTCGACACCTTCTCCACCTCAACCGACGTCATAAAGATGGTCGTAGGCAACAAGACGGACAAGGAGTTTCAACGCGTCGTCACAAAGGAGGAAGGGATAGCATTTGCAGATCGGATGGGGGCTCTCTATGTGGAGACGAGTGCGAAGAGGGGCGTGGGAGTCAGTAATGCATTCGATGAGCTGGTAAATCGGGTGAGTATACAAATACATCTTCGGGGGAAACGTGAGCACTGAATACTGAATGCTCACACATATCCTTTCCCCCTTGTTCCCGCCTCCAGATCATCTCGACACCTGCATTGTGGCAGAAAGTCGCGCCTGGCCAACGGACGCCCGGGGATCGAATGCCGGGAGGGGCGCCCGGTGGAGCGAATGGCGAAGGAGGGACGATCAGCTTGACGGGCGCCTACGAGGCTGCACGCGGCTGCAGTTGCTGAGCAACCACCTTCTATCCCTCTCTTTCGAGTTACCAAGTGGACCTGTCCCCCTTCTCTTTTTCCCCCTTCTTTCCTGTCGAGGTCCACGACTTTTTTTGTGTATTAATACCCACTTTTTGCCCCCTCTCCCGTCCCCGTCGCCACCCCCCTCTTTGCTATCTCACTCCCATTTCTTCTCTCTCGCTTTCTAACCTCACGAACAGTATATTCCATAGACCTTCCACCAACACCTCTCGCTCCTTATGCTGTCTGCTGAGCTCCTCTTTCTCGATGATGGATGACGCGTATGTGGTGACGATCACGTGCACCTCGACCCACAAAAAAAATCCACTGGAGTGTCCCTCCCCCCCCCGCTCCTTCGCAACTGCATGGTGAGGACGACACTCATCATCAGCACATCTCCTCAAGCACTACCAACAGCGAGACACGGACGCGCGCAGATGCTGTTGAGCTTAGACAGCGGCGCGCAAGATTGACAGCATCAACTCAACTCGCCGCTTTCACACGCACTCACCCACCAAAGTGTAAGCCACCACCAACCCCAACTCTTACAGGGCCAACCGTTGCCCTCCTGCTTCGAAAAATCAGAGACAGCGAGCTCTCCCCCGCGCGCGATGTCCCTGCGAAGCTCCTACTCTTCATCGTCATCATCAGCAGCAGCAAGAACAGGGAACACCTCACCCATCTCGCTCTCCTCCCTCATCACCTCTCTCGACCGGAAGCTGACCGCCTTCACGGTTTCCACCCTCGCACAGGCCAAACAGCAACGCGAACAACAACAACAGTATTTTCGTGCTCTTGAGTCCGGTGGTTCATCTCACGGACTCGGTCGGTCCCTCTTTGAATCTATACAGCTGGCGCATAAGCAGGCGAGCACGGCTACTGCGTTTGTCCTTGTCGAACCGCGGTCGCCTCAAGCTTTTCCTTTGCTCGGCTTTTTCGATTTCCCACTGCCGCTCCTCCACCAAGTCGGCCTCATCTTCACCACCGTCCTTCTCTGCGTACTGGGATTCATCTTCCTCAAGGAGGCAGCGCATTCAACCCACCAGAACGTAATTCTCAGCACACTCTCGGCTCTCGTCCTCTCTCCCATCATGGCCATCCTCACAGGAAACACAGCCGCGCTCGGAAATGTCGGACTCAGCTCTGACTTCCCCTCGCGCGTCGCAAACGCCGTCGCGTCCGGATTGGGCCACGCATTCCCCTCTGCGAATGGTGTGAATACATCGTCCTCGTCTTGGGCTCAGCGCTCGTTCGGAACAGACGCCGGAGCGAATAGCATCATGCTTTCCCCGAACGGGAAGGGCAGAGCACTGCGGAGGAGTCGAGCTGCTTCTCCTTCCCATTTCAACGGCAACGCAGCGGCCGCGGCCGCGGCTGCAGCGGCGCGTGCAAATGACGCGGACGAGGCGGGACATTACCCTGGTCTGAGGAACACGGGAAATACCTGCTTCTTCAACAGCGTCATCCAATCCCTCGCCAGTTGCCCGACTCTTGCGCAACATTTGGACGCCGTCACTCAATTTGCAGAAGTCTGGGATGTACCGACTCCTGTGACGGATGCGTTGCGCGACATTGTCATCCGTACGTATCTGTTCAAATTGACGTGCCTTCTTTCCCCTCATGTTCTGAGCCTTCTGACTTCTTAACGTCACAATCTACCCACAGGTCTCAACTCGCCCGCAACCCGGCGACAATCTGCAATCCTACCTTCCCACTTGACAGCAGCCCTGGCGGACGTATCCGCCTCCAACGGCCTTCGGAGCCTCACCGCCGCTCACCAGCAACAAGACGCACACGAGCTTTTCGCCCTCCTCTCCGACGCTCTCGAGTCAGAATTGCGCGAAATTCAGCGAGAGAGACGGGCGGTTCTATTCTCCTCTTCCAGGGGGCTTGCCGCTGCTATTGCGCCTACTAGGCCGAGGTCGACCGAGTGGGTTGTGCCCAGTCCACCCGAGCAGAATGGGAATGGGAATGCGGAAGGGCTTGATAACGGTGCAGGCACAGGGGCAGGAGCTGGGACGGGGACGGAGGCGCAGCAGGCTGTTGGTGTCGCTGATGAGCAACCGGGTGATCCGCAACATCCTTTCAAAGGATGGACTGCCCAGCGAACAGGTTGTGTGGACTGTGGCTATACGGAGGGGATCCGACATTTGAGCTCGGAGGAATTGACGTTGACGGTCCCGCAGTTGGGGGCGATGCGTGGGAATCGTGGGGTGGCTCTGGAGCAGTTGTTGGACGAGTGGAGCAAGTTGGAGGTTGTGCAGTGGATCTGTCATCGATGTAGCTTGCGAGCTACGGCGGAACGATTGAGGGGAGATGTGGTGAGAATGGGAGGAGAGGATCCCGCCGGGCGAGCATTAATTTCGAACAACAGCAGTGCAGCGAACGGGCATCATGATGGCGAGGCTACGGGAAAGATGACAGTGTCCAAGAAACGACGCCTCAAAGATGCACAACGTGCCTACGAACGCATCGTCCGTATCCTTCAACTCAACATCCATGAAGACGAACTCCAATCGGCCAACCCGCCCCTTCTACCACCGGACGTCAAACTAGAACGCATCCCATCCCGCTGCGCGACCAAACAGATCATGCTCGCGCGTCCGCCGCGCTTGCTGGTCGTCCACCTGAACCGAAGCATATTCGGCGGCTTTGGTGGTGGAGCCAGTAAGAACAACACGTTTGTGCACTTTGGGGAGTGGTTGGATATGCAGCCTTTTGCGACGGGGGCGGAGTTGGAGGTTAGGAGTGACCGGAGGATCAGTGGTGGTGGTGACGACGATGGAGACCAGAACAGTCGAGGTCAGTCGGCATTGCAGAAGGCGTGTCTGTATCGCTTGCAGAGCATAGTGGTTCACTACGGCGGGCACTCACTTGGACACTACGTCTCGTACCGTCGGAAACCTTCCACTATTGGCACTCGCTCCCGAGGGGCCGAATGGATGCGGATCTCGGACGACATTGTGGAACCGTGCGACCTGGGCGAGGTCTTGGCTTCTAACCCTTTCCTGCTCTTCTATGAGCGATGGGACGGTCTGGTTGGGCAAGGCGGTGGCGGTGATCTTGGTCCAGGCGCATACTCGCAGGACTCCTCAGATTCTGATCATGGACGTGGTGGAGCGACGAAGTCGAAGCTGTCTACTGCTGCGGAGGTAGAGCCGGTTCGGATCACGCCGTTGGACGACATTGATGACTTTAGCGGCGAGGCGGCCTCACGAGCTGTGGCTAATATGCGCATTCTCAACGAGGCCTCTACCTCCACCTCCGGCCAGAACGCGTCGGGGTCATCAGATACACTGGTCCCTTCGAAAGAGCAAGAGACGGCGGCGGCGGCGCAGCTTGAACAGTTGCGGGTCAGGGTTCGGCCGCGGGTCGTACAGCGATGGGAATCGCCTGCTCCGCGCGCGAGCTTATGATGCCGGCTTTGCTATGATGTATGCCCTCATCCTTCAGCAACGTCACGTCTTACGAAAACGCATATCGCTTGTCCATTCAAACAAACAGACAGACATATCATCGGAACGAACCTTCATATGGAGGAGCGGAAACGCGAGATTGATTATTGATGTCCAGTGCAGAGAAACGGGGTGACAGGTCCAGAGTGGGCAGAGAAAGCGAGCTGATGTGAAGAAGACGGGACGGGCTGGATGGGCCAGAGGGTATAGGGTGCAGTCGGACGAGAAGGGGTGGTATAGGGAGCAAATGGTGACGAGCCGGGCACAGGATGCAATGATTAGTACGAGTCTGGAGACCGAGAATCAGAAAGACGAGAATGGCGTCGATATCTTCGGAAAAAGAAGCGGGAACTGATGACGGTAATGAATGGGCCCAAACACCATTCCATCTCAGCGGAAGTACTGAGGCGCCTTGGGCCGGTGCTGATGAGGACGTCCACTAGGCACATGGTAGACCGGATTCGTCAGCGGCGAGGTTCTGAACTTGCGTCGGAGGTGGGGCGACAGCGCATCATCCCGCTCTGGCGGGGGTGCCCTGGCAACCTGAACATGGAGACCATCCCGGACGACGGCGATCTGGTTACGCTTGAACCAAGTGCTTGTACTGAGTGGACGTTGAGCACGTTCGCGGGCGGAGGAGTGGATGGAGATGGCCTTGGGAACGGGTCTCGTGGCCAGAGGACGTCGGACGGGCCGAGCGATTGATGGAGCAGCTCGTGATATGAGCTCCTCCTCTGCTTGCTGCTCCCTGCCGGAAGCGGCCTCGGGTTGCGCGACCGTGGTGGTGGCAATCAGAAGTCGAGCTCGGGTTGGAATGACGGCGTCGACATCAACTCTGCGGCCAAATTGCCTCGGTGCTCGCCCCGGTGGTGTTGACGGAGGTGTCATCGCAGATGAAAACACAGGCAATCCATTCTCGTTCTCATCGTTCATCGGGTGCTTTTGGAGGACAGAAGTATCGTTCTTGATGCGGAACTCGGGCGAGGGAGTCCTTGGTGTGGAAATGCGACGTTCTTTGCCCTTTTCCTGAAGAGCTGGTCGATCACAGGACGTGTCCTGGCCAACAAACGTCATGAACCCGACGCTCTTTGGCGGCTGACGTGGACTGGTTGAGGGAGAGCCTTGACAGACGACCTTCCTGCCTTGCTGAGATAGGCCGACTTCAAATGAGCCTTGAAAGACGGACTCGGCCAGAATAGCTTTCTTGAGTGGTCGAGATGGACCGGCAGCAAGAGCATCTTGGTAGATCGACATCTTTACGGCTGCAACGTTCTTGGATAGCTGAATGGGCTTAACGAGGGCTGAGGTATGAGCGGGTCCTGCCTTAATAGGGAAGATCCCCCTAAATTGCTCAGATGGGCTGGCAGTGGGAGCGCTAGCAGCGCCAGATGTCGCAGGCGTGGCTGTGGTCTTGGTCACCTGCTTGTTGGAAATGTTCTTTCTGAAGCGACGGACAGGATTTTGGCCATTGCTGATCTTTGTCCTGACCTTGCTTTCTTCAGTCTTCTGGGCAAGCTCCATATCAGACCACGGTGACTCGGTGCTGTTACGGGCCATATCGACTTCTTGATCCTTAGGCGCAGCGGGTCCTGTCTTCTTCTTCATCCATAAATCGCCGAGCTGCTCGATGCTGAATGGGTTCACCGGCGTCGACACGATGGCGTCTGTCTTCTGCGATGCATCCCGATTTTTGTTGATGCTGTTAACGTTCGGGGGTGTTGTCCTGCGAATGGCAGGAACAGCAGCGTTGACACCGACCCTAGTAGCTTGAAGAAGGAGCTTTTGAGGTTCAGACGCAGTGTCCACTTGGCTCGATCTTACCTGCTGGTATTGCTGGATCTTGGTAGGCTGAGCGAACTTGTTGTCCACATTTACGTTCTGGCCATCTTCACGAGGTTCTTCACGAAGGACCCGGTTTCTGTGCTGGGCCACTGAGGTAATCGAGCAGGAGCATAGCAAAGAGGACAAAGACGATAGTCAGATGTCGTGTTGGTAACGTAGCCATCGACTGTCATCACTGGTGTACCCACATTTGAAGCTCAGATCTTCACCGGAGAAGTATAAAGGAAGGCATGCCTCTCGATGCTGCATCGTTCGAGCATCGAGCCTGAATGCAGGAGTAATCCTGGATGGACTGATACGAAGTCTGTGAAAGTGAGGGGAATCAAGTGTCGAAGTCAGTCATGGTTGCACAATCCTGATCTTCTCGAACTGTGTGTATGAGAAGAGACCTACCCAGGATATAGCGAAGTTGCGGGCTTTCCTGCTCCGTACTCATCGACAGCGATGACAGCGTTGGTGTAGTCCGTGCAGAGCTTCTCGAGCGTGTGGGAAGCGTGCTCGACTGCCTTGACGACGTTAGCAAGGGCAGAGTTGGTGTTGTCGGCAGAGAGAGACAAGGTCTTCAGCATTCTGATGAGGACTGGATTGCAGATAGAATCGAGAAGGAACTCGAAAGGGTTCTTCAAGGTGCCCTGGAAGATGAGGGCACAGTCGACAGCTGCAGCGAGAGCACGCTTCTTGTGAGAGATCTGGGCCATCATGAAGACGGCGAGGCGACGTACTTCACTGTCAACGGGCAGACTTTTCGGAGTAGGCAGAGTATGCATCTTGTGAGTGTTGGCTGACCAAGGATGGGGTAGTAGGTGGTGTGGGTGTGCAAAGAGGAATGTCTGGATGGTATCCGGGAGGAATGATGAGGTAGGGCGTAGGGATCGGATCGTAGGATGATGGATGAAGTGACGAGGAATGAAGGAGTATGGGAATGTTGTAGATAAGTAAGTAGGAAGCATTCATGCGGCCTGTTTGGGGAGGATCTCCTGTACGGGGAGCGTAGAGTCCCGATCTCTCCGCTCCAGTGCCCAAGGCGACAGTGAATTCTACCAGCACTTCGGTGCACGGTGTTGGGAATTTACACCACGCTTAGCATTTGACTGCTCTAGAGCCGCTGTTGAGTGAACGTCTGAGTATGATGCTGTGCTGCCAACACGAGAGAATGTCAGTGCCAAGGGAGCAGAAGAGGAAGGAAGTTCATCATCATCAATGGCTCATCAGCTGTGTAGCGCCTGTCAGCTGTTCGAGCCTGTGTGCTGCGGAAGGTAGAGGTTCAGCATGCAGCGAATGTTATGTCTGTGTCTAAGTGGCCTGGCGTGGTGGTCGTCCGCTGTGACCCGACCGTTCTGCGCTCTGGCATTTGAGAATGTTGCAACGAAGAATGTGGCGTCGCTTACATAATCATCGAAACGTAACAAACAAACCAGCCACGTTCGAGTTGACACGAATATCGTGAGAGTGTCTGCAGACTACGTAGATGTAAAGGCTGTGATGTTACTGAAGGCTCATCAGATCTACTCACGTAGCCGGCAATCGAAAGGAGCTCGGATGTGGACATCGGAGCTCGGTCACTGCGTATTTCGTCTGCTAAAATTACCATCAAAGCCATCAGACATGGCAAATCCAGAGCGCACCAGAGCATCCCAGCGGATAAAACTCCAACAAAGTAGCCAGTGTTACCTATCATCGATACAGGGTACGTTCGCCTGCTGAGAACGAGACTCACTCTGAGTCTGCAGCTCCACCGCTGTCAAACCAGACCACTCCGAGCTCCTCCTCCGCTCGACGGTCTTGCGTTGCTCTGATTCTTGCTCCAACCCCTTCTCTTCCGTGTTCTGACCTTCTTCCTCGGCTCGAATGTTAGGATGAGCCTCGGATCCTGTACTCGATGGTGTATTTGTCAGAATGGGTGGGAGCTGAGGATCTGAACGTGGCCGATGATGTCTGGACTCCTCTTCATCGTTGTCGCCGAATCGGAGATCACTGTCCTCGAAGACAGCGGATTTGGGTCGATTAGCGCCGGAACTACGTGTCCAGCCGTCAAAGGTCTGCTGGAAGGGAGGTGCAGTCCTGAGTGTGCCGGGCTTGAACTTGGGCTGCTTTTGCGAAGGCACCTGCGGGACGAGGGTGGGAGTCGACGTTACTTCCGGCTTCCACCCTTCTGCCCGGTCCTGGGTAGACGACCTATCATCCATCGTCGTGCGGATGAGCTTGATGAAGTCGAAGGGGACGTTCTGAACAAAGTCTGCCGATTTTCTGTGTACGGCCAACGCAATGACCATAGCTAAGACTGCGTCCGATGAAGGTACATGTAAAGGATTTCATGAGCCTTCGCTGCTCTTCGTCAACGTGCAAAGTCATGATTGAGATTCGCAAACTCACCATCGATAGTCGCCATAAGAGCGTAGCAAGATGCTGTAGGTCCCCATGTAATCGTCCTGACCAGACAAAACCCAAAGATGGCCGCAGAAAGACAGGTCTGCAGACAACACAGCGCGGCCAACCAGCACAGCACCGAATGCATCGAAACGGCTTTCGTCCGTTCATCGTCGATGTCATCCTCGTCTTTATTGTTAGGATGTAGTTGTGAGATCTGTGAAAATGGACTTTGAATGGCTACGATCGCACGTCGTATAGGCGTTCCCGGAGGTTTGCCGAGTCTGTCCACACTTCTTCTCGATTTGACTCGATCACGAACCGCACCGACCCCTTGATCCATAGCGCTTCCACGAGTGGCGACAGAGACGGTAGTACGAGGTGCTGGTGTTCTTGGAGTCGAGGGTTGCGGGTACGGTAAAGTTGCAGAGGGTATATTGCCTTGCATCGCAGCAAAGGACTCGCTGGCTCCTACTCCTCCCGTCGTTAAAGCTGCCGACATAAGAATGGGGGTCAGGGGTGGGTAGTGGGTCTCGATTGGTCGTAGTCGCGGCTTGGATCTGGGAGTCTTGACGGGCTTTGGCTGTTGTGGTGAGCGTGAATTCGAGGTGTTCGTCAAGTCGCCGTCGATCGCATCTTCAGGACGAAGGTGTGGATGGATCTGATGCGACTGGTGGACCTTTGACAGTGCATCACTAGTGGCTGCGGTAGCCGTCCTTGCTTCTGCTGCGCTGGAAGAAGCTGGTTTCTGCATTGAGAGGGCCGAGACGTGAGGATTGGACGTAATCGGCCCTGGACTTTTAAGAGGCGATGTTGGCCGTGTGCTCGTCACATCTATAAAAGTCGACTTTGCTGCGTCAGCTCCATCAAGCCTGGTTCTCTTCAAGGCCGAAATGAAGGAAGCCGCGTACTCCAAGAAGACGATGGAAGAAAGGAAGTTTGCAGCAGCGAAGATGCGGGAGGCAGTCACTGCACAGAGGGGAGGTACAAAATTCAGATTTATCCTGGTTTTTGTGACGCAAGGAATGATGACCGAATTTTCTGGAGAGGACTCACCTTGGGATCCTTCGAACATCAACGCCATCGAGATCAGCCGAAGGGTAATCTCTATACCGACGCTTGCAGGTACCACCGCACAGAAGAGAAGCTCGTAATTCGTTCTCCCTCCAGGCCGTTGCTTCTCTTGCAAGGAGTGCCGCGCGAAGTGGGTGAGTAGCACTTTAGCACCGCATTCTTGTATCGAATAGAAGAGGAGGATGGACGAATATTCGCGATAGTCTCCTAGAATCAGATGGTGTGGAGAGTCGGAGATCGCTAACATCCAACAGAGGTGGAGCCAGATCGCGCAGGTTGCGGTGCTGGTGTTGAAGAGTTATCAGTAAAAGTGCGGACAGAAGTCTGATAGAGACTGCCTCTCACCTGCAAAGTGTGCAAACGGCCGCCTATGTGAAAAAGAGAGAACCCATAGCATGCGTCAGAGACAAGTTGTGACCAGGCCCGCATCTTTGGCATAAGATCCTCACCATCCATCTCCAGAAGTTGTGTACCACGGAATTTCGTCGCAGGGCGAGGAAAGCGTACGGAAGCAGGCATCCATGGAGTACGAAGGCGGCAAAAACCGCCAAGCTGGGTGAAGCGGTGCTGGCAATGGAGTGCGATGAGGCTCCGTGCTGATCGCCCAAGGTCAAGAAAGAGGTGCTGGACGTGTTTGGGGGAAGCTGTAAGCCGTGACCTAGGGCGAAGTTGTGCGGTCCTGCACCAAAGAAGGGCGGTAGAGTGGCCGGTGGCATGCTGGGCAGCGTGCGGAGTCCTTTGGGGGCAAGGAAAGGTGATGCAGACCTTTGTGGAACAAAAAGGAAGAGCGTTCCCAGAGATGGCAGAAAGCCATTCCGAAGGTGCCCCTCTTGTTATAAGCGAGTATCATCCTCACGCCTTACGCCCGCCGCTTCCCCGCCTCTTGGTCAGCTATGCAGCCTGGACAGCGGTCCTTGAGAATTCGGACGAGGGGATGAGACCGGTGTTAAGTTTCTGCTGGCGAGATCTTAGGAAGCGAGATGAGGTCCATCTTACCTTCACTTGATGGTGTGAGCGGGCGTGTCGAAAAGGATGCGATGAGAGAAACTGCAAGATGAAGAGGCCAGCAGGCGAGGGGCAGGTATGTAAGCATGCACCGCGGAGGAGAGGAGAACAGAACCCGGATAAGTTGATGTTCCTGGAAATCCTGCTGGGTTTTGGTCCATATAAGGAAAGAGACAAGTCAGCCAAATGATGTGGCGGGAACGCCCAACGGGGCCAATTCTCATTTCTTCTGTACATGATGGAGGCATAAACTCGTGCCATTCTGACCGATTGGCGGCCGACTTCGACCTTGCTTTCCCCTTCTGGGTGACGGCGCCGACAACGAAAGGAAAGAGCGGCGGGCGATGGGTGGGCCTGTTAGGGATTGTAAGAAGGAACGGGGATGAATGGTGAACCGCTGATGAAGCGCTGAAGCCAAGGGATGCGAGCACGAGAAAGAACGTTAGCATTCCGACTTCCGATAGCCAAAAAGGTCAGCTCTGCCTTATCTCGAGGAGGGTAATGGTGCGGTCGTGCACTATATTTTTCCCACGCTCGTTCAGCAGGGCCCCTTGTCCGGCAAC
The DNA here is from genome assembly GCA_009428295.1 of Tilletia walkeri. Classification (NCBI taxonomy): domain Eukaryota; kingdom Fungi; phylum Basidiomycota; class Exobasidiomycetes; order Tilletiales; family Tilletiaceae; genus Tilletia; species Tilletia walkeri. Next base: position 173,478 of record RDSH01000010.1, read on the forward strand.
TACCACGAACATTTAAGCTTTTCAGACTTCGGACCCTGCGTTAAGCGTTACGAAAGTGCTACTGTTGCAACTTGCAGCTGATAAGATGGCTCGCTCGAGCGATAGATCAGCAAACATATGTAAAGGCAGATTGGCACATGTGCCTCGTGCCTCCTTCGCATCTGTCTTCGCAACTGATAGTGGTCCAAGTTCCCGTGCAGCTTGCGCAATGCGCATTATTGAGTATTGAGTTAGCCGTTAGCATGAGGTTTGTTCAGCATCTCTCGTCGTTCGTTGTGTTGGGAAACTGGCTGAAGATGCACCCAACACATCCTCACCTCGGCCAGCAGGATTTACATGGACTGAGATTTGAGACTGAACAGAAACTGGTTTCAAGGGGTTGATCTTCACTCTACGCTTTCCGGTCCGAGCTGTCGACCAGTGCCCTCTCCCTTCTCAGCGCTCAGATCTCAGAACGTCCATAGTGAGCGCTGGGCCATGAATGGCGGCGAGCGCACAGACAGCATGGACGATAAGGCCAGAGCGGAGGTTGGACATGTCATGCTGAATGTCGTCGTTGGCAAGGAGGGAGGAAAGGTTGTTGTGGATGGTGGTGAGCGTGAAGGTTGAGTAAACCGATGGCCGAAGCGCAAAATAAAGCGTGGCTCTGGCTATGCTGATGAAGCACCCCTTTTCGATGGTTTATCTCTGCATCCGCGGTGTAGGGATGCGACATCTCTGGCACTGCAGCAGTGTGTATAGTAGTGAGCAGACGCCGGGGCCTTCCAGCTGGCAGCAGTTTCGAAGATCCCAACCAGAAAAACGAAAAAGTGTTCGGTTCGTTGAGAAATTCGTCGTGCGTTCACTCTGCATCCGAGCATGACTGCGTGAACTCTTTCCTTTTGGCAGCAGCAAGCTCCCAGCAGATCTCGTACAGTAGACTATAAAAGGGCTAACCCTCTCTCTCCCTCTCTCTCTGTCCCCCCCCCCCCCCCCCCCCCCCACGATCCCATCTCATAGAATAATCAGCGTCATCATGGGTGTCGACTACAAGTTCCTCCGGAAAGGAGACACTCCCAAATGGGCCGGCGCAAGGTCCAAGACGTGGTCCTGGTACGTTGGCATACTCATCGCAAGCGGCATATTCCTTATCACACCCTTCTGCTGGGGAGTCGCAATCGACGCTGCCGTCACTCTCGCACGCAACAAACCTCTCTCCGCATCCCTGTGGGCAAGATACTGCAAGACCGACATCTTCCGCAAGATCGTCTGGCTGTATACCATCATCGAAATCCCCTTCTCCATCTGGTGAGCAGCTTCCCCAATTCTCGCCGCTCTGATATCTGTGACGTTAGGTTGCTCACGTCTTCTTTTTCTTCATCTTTCTCGCGCAACGCAGGTATCAACTAGCTGCCAGGCGCGTACAGCGTCGCGTCAAGCACAAGCAAATCGACCGCAACCTCCTCCGCCAGCTCATGCTCCAATGCTGCGCCGTCGGCACAGATCACTTCGACGCAGAGCCCCTCCTCCAGAAGGCGCAAGAAGCAGATGAAAAAGCTGGCATCGTCAACGCCAACGATGCGGCGAAACAGTCCGCCATGGGACGGGCGCCGCCGCTCTTCCCACCAGGTTTTCGCTTCGATCAGACAACGGAGGAAGCAGCTGCCAAACTGCGCAAACGGTTTTCCAACTGGTTCATGTGCTCTAGCATCGAGGACGTCAAGCGCGGCAATGTCTTCGAGTGGCTCGCCTGGGCTCTGCTCGAGTCCAAGGTCGAAGAGGTCGAACATATTGTGGATGAGGCGGAGATGCTCAATGACTGCATTGATGCCATCGAGACGCGTCTTCGATGGAATTTCCCTCCGGGGAAGAACGAGGCTGTGAAGTGCGTTCGACTGTCCATCGATCCTGTCAACATCCTCAGTCGACCTATTGGCTTCTACCTTGTCACCAACGCGTACACATATGGCGTCCAGCAGTACATCCGGTGGGCACATGGTGTCAAGAAGGTTCGCTACGGACGGACCGACTTCCTCATCGTGCCTCCGAAGCCAAGATCAAGGTCAGACGACCAGGACGCGCTGCCAATTCTCTTCTTGCACGGTCTGGGCATCGGTATTGGGCAGTACCGCTTCTTCCTCCGTCATCTGGTCCAACACAAGCCTGGAGCGATCATCGTGATCCAACCGCACATCTCTGCCCAGCTCTTCGATGCCAACTTCCTCTCGCCACCCCTCAAGGACGAACTTACCCGCGATGTGGCGGCTTGCATCAGAGGAACGGGTATCGGGCGTGTCGAGGGTGGGACCAAGAAGGATGACTACTCGCTCACAATTGTGTCTCACTCGAACGGATCCTTCGTACACGGATGGATGCTCCGTGCCATGCCTGGCTGGTTCAAGCGCAACGTTCTCGTCGACCCCGTTTGCTTCCGAATGTGGGAAGGAGGTACGTGTTTCCCCTCTCCTTCTTTGCTTCTAATGTTTCAACGCGTCGTGGCGGAAGAACTGACTTGTTTGCCCCCCTGTTCTCTGCCGCATCCCTTCTTTCAGCTGTCTGCAACGCGTTCGTCTACCGCGAATGGACCTCCGCCATCGAAGTTCTACTGGGATACTTCGTAGCACGCGAAATTGGTGTAGGGTTAACTATTGGCCGTTACTTCAGGTAAGCTCGGACGTTGATTGCTCCTCATCGCAAGTTTCTTGACTGACGCGCCTCTTTTCTCTCTTTCCAAAAAGATGGACGGATATGACCCTTTGGGCACACGAATTCGAGGCAGCTTCTGACGACCATGTACACGTCGTCCTGGCTTCCAACGACATGCTCGTCGATGTTCCCGGCACAGTCGAGTACCTGTCTCACTCGGGTGTCCCCCACACCGTGATGCAGGGTCAACAGGTATGTTCTCTCTCTTCTCTCATCATCATCATGCTCCCGGTCCGTTCTGTTGCTTACGTTGCCTCTCTTTGTCTTCACAACTTTCTACAGCACGGCCAACCTCTCTGTATCGAGGGCGAAGGCTTGCAGAACGTCCTGCGTCACGCTAAGATCAAGAGTATTCTTTGATATGGCCAACCCTATAGAGGCCATATCATTCAAACACTCCAACCCCCTCCCCTCTCATGCTCCGGCTATTTCGACATTTGCTCCACACCCCCTACCATACGGAAGTTGTTATCCCCCCCTATCCTTTTTCCCCTCCCACTTCACTGCGGACATCTCGGACGAAAATCCTCTCTCTGCGGACTGGCTCCGCCCATTCCAGTTGCCTACCTTATCAAGATTATGGAAATTACTGGATCAAAGCACCGATGCTCTGCTCATCGCTCGTCGCTCATCAATTTTTTTTACCCGGCGCGGTCTTCTCACTCGTTTTGGCAACAAGTGATCTACGCCTATACACATCTTTCTTTTCTCCCCCTCCTTACCCTTTGTTCGTCCTTCTTTCTCCCCACCTGTTGTGATTACGGGCTTGCTACCTGATCGGGGGGCAACCGCAACCTTCTTAATTGAGCATCTGCACTTTCACTACTAGCAGAAAATCCATTAAAAGGAGTGGTCCTCTGAAGTGATTTGTGCTACAGTAGTGATGTCTCGAGACTTCCCGCCGTGCTCGTCCGAATCCTGACTTGAGCCCGATCGTGAGTAGATAGATCCCTGAGTCGGTTGAATTGAGATATCGTCCTTGTTTAATCCGATGGTCTTTGAGCCGGGGCCTTGCTGAAAAGGTTATGCACCAACAGCTCAGAGCTCAGAGCTCAGAGCAGCGCTCAGAGAGCGTTGCCCGCGAGCCATCGGTAGATCATCTCCTTCGCCTGGACTGGCTTGTCGTAGGGGACCTGGTTCGCGAGAGAGAGCCAAGTAACGTATCAGCAAACCAAAAGACATTCCTTTGACCAATCGTTCCGGAAGCGATGGACTTACCATGTGTCCGGCACCGAGAATGGTCGCCCAGGCTGAGAAAAGCAGATGATAAGGTCAGTGCCAGTGCAGATAAAAAGAAACTCAAAACTGCTATCAAACAAACTCACTCAAGCCCTCTGCACTCTGCGTCTCCCCAGCGGCCTCACCATCGACGAGCCACTTGTAGTTCTTAGCAGCGAGGAATTTCTCCTGCCCACTCCACTCCATATCAAACAGCCAGCCCTTATTTCCGACCCAGTTGCAGATCCAGTCGAGCGTGCCGACGTAGATCAGGACTTTAACCCCTCGCTCCAAAAGACCAGAGACGTATCCTGAAAACAAGAGACGAATAAGCAAAATATACACACATCGTGCACGAAACTGAACCAGAATATTACACTCACCAACATTGTCGACGAGGGAGTCACCAGCAACGCCGAAACCTGCGCCGACCTCGTGGTTGCAGGTGGTGAAGTTGCCGATCTGGTCGACACTGGCGGCACCGATGAGCTCGCGCACGTCCGGTCGGTCGAGGTAGTCCCTTATGTCGGCACTCTCGTTGTAGCAGAGATTGGGAGCTGTGGGAGAAAGAAGTACGGCGGGATCAGTTTCTCGAAGGCTGCGAAGAAAGAGGGGTAGAGTAATGTAGACTATGAGTACTCACAGAGACCTGCCTTGCAGTCATCGTCGATGTTGTACCTGTCCGTAGAAAAAAAGTGAGTTGATCATACTGGAGCAACGAACCGCAGGAGCAGGGTAAAGGGACAACTTACGGGTTGCGCTTGGTGGCCATGTAAGGACCCATCAGCTCGTTGGCACAGACCGAAGTGTGCATAGCACAGTCATCGAAGGCAAAGTTATCTCGGCACTAAATTTTTCCATACCAGAATTATATATGGTCAACAAGGTGTAAATTGAAAGAGGACGATCTTTCGAAAACTTACGACTTCGGGCAAGATCTTCTCGCACTTCTTCTTCCAGACCTCCATGCGCTTGCAGGTGCCGATGGCGAGAATTGGAGTCTTGGCACCACCCTTTCGCGAGCAGGTCCTAGTAAGCAAGGTATAAGCAGAGACAGGGTCAGTGCTGATGGAACGTGACAAATGCAAAGTCCTTTGCTGTGTCTCACATGTCGTAGTAGGATCCCATCTGGTGGGAGCGAGCTGTGAGTCCGTTACCGATAGCGACCGACTTGAGGTTGATCAACTTGCTCTTATCGACCTTCTCCCCCTTCCGAGCGGCCTTGTGGACAATGTCGGCATTGCGATCGACAATTTCCGAAGCATATCTAGGGATGTACCTACCACCATATGATTCGGCAGTAAGAACGAAGTCGTTCTGTGCAAACTTGGGGAAAGCGTCGAAGAAAATACGTAGGAAGGCATACATGTCCTGTGCGCCTTGGTCGGAATCGTATGTGTGGACTCCGAAGCGGGTGTACGAGTATCCGACACCGACGGGCTGGTCGATGAAGATGATGGAGGACTGAGAGTTCCATCCCCAGGGGTTGAAGGCGGTTCCGTTGATGGGTGGGCCGGAGGGCATGACTCCGTTGCGGAGGGGTATGGTGCACGGGCCGAGTTCTTGGAAGAGGCCTACTGCACTGGAGCATCCTGGACCTCCGTTCGTCCAGAGGAGCCTGCAGACGCAGAGAGGGTTAGCACGTGGCTCATTTAGGCGTCAAAAAAGGGTCCTGGCACAAACTCACAGAGGGTCCTTCTCTGGGTTGGAGCGCGACTCGAAGAATTGGAACCAGAGTGACTTGCCGTCGATGGTGTCGATGTAACCGGTCCAGCTCTTTACGGTAGTATCGCACCATGCCTCTGGATCGAGGATTGGGTTTGCGCTCTTGGATGGGGAGCTGTTGCCGCCATGCTGTCGAATGCGTACGGTGAGATGTGGGAACTCCTGGTGGGTCAAGGTAGTGAAACCTGCTGCGCCCTTGTTTTGGGCTGAGTGTTGTGCGATGCGTGATTCGGTTGATCGTACTCTTGCGTTGATGGCTGCGGTGAGTGCGAGGGGTAGTTCGATGTTCTGGCTGGTGCGGATGTCGAGGTGGGAGGATGGGCCAGCTGGAGTGTTGAGAGCGAATGGCTGCTGCAACTGTGCGCCAACTGCAGCGACGGCAATGGCAAGCGACGCGCTTATCACAGAGAACGATCGCATCCTGGCAGCCTGAAGATGAGGATGTGGTGGTCAAGGCGAGCGATGGGTGGAGATTGCCGGCGGTTGAATGCTAATGTGGAGGTCGTTCTTATCTCTTGATCTAATCAGTAAACAAACTGTTTCTTCTCAAGTCAGCAAGAAATTTAAACATCGGCGTCCTTTTCTCTCTCAGCATCAGCATCAGCAAGGCGCACGTCCATCGCATCAGCAATCAGCAACGCAACAACAACAGAGAACGCGCTCCTCTCCATCATCTCTGCAGCTGTTGTTGCTTCCTTGCGCTGGTCAGAAGAAGAAGATGAATGGCTTCCTTCCATCAGCAGCTTCGAATTCAGCAACAGAACATCAGCACCAACAGCACCTTCCATACGCGCTCTCTCCAGCTGCACTCCTCGCAACATCAACATCAACAACAACAACAGCAACCAGCTCATCAAGATCATCATCACCATCAACCATAGCAACAACAACAACAACTACTACAACCAGCCCATCACTACTCTCAGCTCAACCTCCTTCCTTCTGGACACCACTCGCAGCTGCAATGGCACAGACCTTTCAACCCATGCAGCCCCCACCACCATTCAAACGACAGCGCACATCGACTTCTACAGGCTTAACCAGCAGCAACAACAACACCGCAGACCCACAGGCAATGCTCATCCCTCCCTCCGCCTCCACCTCATCAGTCTTGCACTACCCTCCCCACTTCTCACCACCTTCACCCTCCTTCGCATTCGACGATGACTCCAACGTATTCTCTCCCTCCGCACTCTCCCCCCTCCATCACAGCACCTCATCAGATCCATTCCCATTCCCATTCATCGACACTTCCTCCGGTCTCATGCCCCTCCCTCTCCCGGAACTCAGGAATGATCCTCATAGCATATCCGTACACCATCTCGACCCAGCTCGGTCGGATCCCTCCTCATTACTGTCCCCGTACGCTGCGCCCAGCTCGACGCTCTTCCTTCCTCCACAGCAGCAACAGCAGCAACAACACCATCTACAGCCACAGCCGATGGCGCATCTGCAAGCACAGTCAATACCTATACCCGGCATGCTCCCCCCGACTGCGTCCTCTGCCACCAATAATGCATATTCCGCAACGCCAAATTACGCCCATCTACTCAACAACAACAACCCCACTTCCTCCACTCTCCAACACCTCTCCACCGGACTCCATCCATCAGCTTCTTCACCATCGTACTCAGTCCCTCTCGCCCTCAACTACCCCGCTGGACAGTCAGCTATTCCTACTTACCCTCCACCACAACCACCAGCACCGGAAAGCAACGCGCCGCCTCGTCGAGCACGCAATACGAAGCGTAAGGCCAACGAGGGAGAAGAAGGTGCAGCATCAGCCTCAGCTCCAACGTCGAAAAAGGGACGCAAGAAGAAAGAACCTCAATCTCAATCTCAAGCACAAACTAGGCATAATCAAGATGTTGAATCTCTCCTCTCATCAGCTGCCCAGCCCATGTCGTCCTCCTACACATCCTCCTCGGCCGCTTCAACCAGAGCAGGTGTACCCGCCACCGCCACCGCCGCCGCTGCCACAGTAGCCAACGACGACGAACCACTCTACGTCAACGCAAAGCAATACAATCGCATCCTCGCGCGAAGGGCATCACGGACCAGGATGCACCAATCACATGCAAGAAAGCTGCTCCAGACCGCTCATCGCGCATTAAATGCTGCGGTCTCGGTAGGCTCGGAGGCTGGAGAGGAGAGGGAGAAGGTCGAGGACGAACTGGAACAGGCGATTGGTGCGCTGGATTTGCGTTCCACTTTGGTGTCTGGACCTGCTGCCGACGTGGGAAAAGAAGGGGAGAAGGGATGGGACGACGAGGCGAAACTTGCGCAGACTGTTCAGCTTATTTTCTCTGCGGCGGCAGTGGCGGAGGAGGAGGAAGGGGAAGGGGATTCAAGTAGGAGAACACAGGATGCCGTTCGGGAGCTCAAGGCTGCCCTGGTGAGGATGGGTGGGCCGGGCGGTGTAAGTCCGGGTCCGGGTCGTGCGAGCGGTTCGTCGTCGAAGAATAAGAAGGTGAGTGTTTGGCCCCCCTCTCGGATGTCCTAACTTCACTGCCGCTGACATGCTCTGAACAATGTCAGCCCTACCAACACGAGTCGCGCCATAAACACGCCATGCGACGACCGCGTGGGCCTGGTGGACGGTTCCTTACAGCCGACGAGATTAAGGCGCTCGAGGCTCAGCAGGGGCAAGCTCCTGGTGCCTCTGGCTCGGGATCGGGCTCGAATGATGCAGGATCGAAGGCATCTTGATTTTAACTCTAGGCTCTGCCGATATCATTTCCAAGCTACTTCCTTCCCCCGTCCCCTTTGCACCCGGTGTTTTGTCCAAGTTTTACATTTGTGATTTTCCCAACATGTACTGTTCTCCACGCATCTTGCTCAAGTTTATAATATATATTCGCACAAGTTCTGGACGTTGTGAAGCGGAGGTGGAACCTGGGTCTTTTTTTGGTTACACCCTTTCGCGCTTTCGCTGAGGTTGGATTTCCTGCTTCTGTCGCATTGGAAAATACGAAATTCCCACGGTCAATCTTTGGGCTTTGGGGGGGGGGGGTGTGTGTGGGGAAACTATGAAATTCCCACGGTCATTTCTTTGGTTATTCGACAAGCAACCATGCACCGATCTTGCGATCGACCATCGTCCTTCGCACTATCCAACACCGGCGCTCATCCACATCGTACCCTCATTGATTCATTCGGCACTCGCTATCATGGCGCTAACAATGATCGATTCCAATGCTGGCGTAGTTGGTGCTGATCCCTCTGTGTTCGGAATCGGAAAAAAAGTTGCTTGTTGACGTTCCTCCTTCCAAAACCCTTCGCCTTGCCTCCCTCTTTCCCGCACTCACTATATTTTCCCTTGATCTTGATCCATCCATCACATTCATTATCAGCGTCGAGCTTCCTCTTCGAATCGAAAAACATAACCTCGCCAACACATTTTCTTCCCTTCCGCAGCTGAGTGGTAACCCCCCCCCCCCCCCTGCTCGTCAACCCGAAGAGACAAGGTCGAGATCAAAAAGGAGCAACTATCGTATCTGTCGAGAGTAACGATAGCAGCTTCGGCAATACGCGTTGTACTCGGAGCTGGCCCATGTCGTTCCATCGTTCGATCAGGTTTACGAATGGGCGTTGAGTCGAAAGCTTCTTGAGCTGCATCGGTTGGCCGAAACTGGACATCGACAGGTTACGGCATCGGCATTGGCATTGGCACCGACAAGGCTTCAAGTAATGGAGAAGGTTTTGGCTGCAAGAACGACATCAGCATTGGCGGTAGGATTGGAGATGGAGTCGAACGGCGGTCAGAGTGGGCAGGAGTGGCTAAGGGACAAGCGGATGGGTGTTGGTGGCGGCGAAGGAGAGGCGGACGGAGTGACGGCGGCGCAGGCGGCGGTAACAGCGTAGAAGAGCGTGACTGGGCAAGCATTTGAATCATCTTGAATTGCATCTTGACAACATCATTGGTATATACCCTATCTCATACCCAAGACCCTTCACAGATCATACACCTGCAGCTCGTCATTTGCGGACGAACGGGCAACATCATCCATCATTCCCACAATATCAACGTATCGTTTTGTTCGGGCATGCCAGGCGGCATGTTCCATTACTCCCGTACACATCTTCGTTTGACTCGATCATGCCTGTCATGGATCTGATTGTTCTTTTTATCATTCGCTTGCGGTACATCGATCTGCTGATGAAAAAAGCCCGTCTGATTGCAAGCGTCTCGACCGCGTAATAACGTTCAAAAAGGAGGAACATGGTACAGAAGAGTGGGGTTCGTCGCCGAAATGCGTGCATTGAACAGGAGGATTGGGTGATTGGTGACGTCGGGCAGGCACGGAACACATCAAGCGTTGAGGCGATGTCGCTGTGGTTCATGTCGGAGAAAGTGAACGGACCACGCAAATATTGTCAGTTCCCACTTCGATCAAAGCCATCATGGTTCGAGACAATGCCGAAGCGATACTAACAGTGATCTCCGATTTCTACAAGGAGAGCAGATGAGAGGGAAGAGCAAATGCGAAGGTCAGTGTTTGCGTCGTCAAATCCTTCGTCAACTCGACCATTTCGCGTCAACATGCCCTTCCCCGGCTCCCACACTCACCTGCTGCGCATTTCGGCTCACACGCCAGTAGTGCTCAATCACGTCCTGTTGACCGAGCCGGCCCAGGAAGTCCTCGTCGTGCGTAATGACGATCAGCTGGAAGTTTGACTTTGCTCGATCTTTGATCAAGCTGAGGGATGAGGCAACATGATCAAGGTCAGCCCCCGACGTACTATTTGATGCTTTTAGGAAAGGAGGAACTCACTCCGCCAAGGACGCCGCCAGCGCATCGATGTTGTCTTTGTCCAAGTTGGTGGTAGGCTCATCAAGCGCAAGAATTCCGCAATTCGTACTGAACGAATCCGAGAGTGCCAACCTGATGATGATTGACGCCAGCACTTTTTGTCCCGCACTGCATCGGCCTCGCATGTCCATCTCCACCGTATCCTTGACCATGCAGACTCGATAGTTGTAAGACTTCGTGCCTTTACCGCCGTCGGGATCGGATTTGATCATGATGGTGTCGATGTCTAGGTGAAGGCAGGGCGGGGTCAGTACGGTAGGGGATCATGACCGGGTGAACTCTTGGCGGAACAGCATACGAACCTGTCCCTTGGTAGGTCTTGGACCAGAGATAGCGAATGTGCTCGTTGATCTCTTCCATCTTGATCGAGTGGTACTTGAGGATGGCTCTGAAGAAGGCCGAACCAGTTCAGCGAGCAGTAGTTATGCAACAGCATTTCGAAGGCGGCTTTACTCACGCATCGACGGCTTTGGCAGTCTTCTCGAGATCAAAGTTGGCGAGCTCATTAGTCTAAAAAGATCAAGCGAACACAGAGTAAGGTCAGTGACAGAAACCTTACGGAAGTAGCAAAAGTCGCCCTCATACCTTGAACTTGACTAGTTGCTCGGTGAACTTGCGGTCAATGTTGCTGTAGTGTGTCTTGAGATCGTTGGCATGGCCCGTAATTTGATCTCGAAGACCTTGAATGACACCTCGCAAGTGCTGGATCTATAGACGGATTGTAAGAAGGCTTATCAGCGATCAGAGATCAAAAAGCGAGCAACAGCTGGGTTCACCGATCAGCTTCTCTACTCACGTTGCCATTGATTTCGTTCTCCTTCTTCTTGCCAGCCTCGTATTTCTGCGCATACTGCACACGCCCCTCATAAAGCTTTTGCAGCTCTATCTCTTGGATCTGAGCTTTGATCTCATCCGCCGAACGTGAGAGAGCACGATACCGAATGTTGTCGTCCAAGTTGCGCTCCGTCGCACGGGCTTGCTGCAGGTCCGCGTCGACCGTGGCCTTTTCCTGCTCAACTTTGGCAATGTCGCTAAGTATGCGATCCATTCGCACTTTCAGATCCTTCATCCCGCTTTCGCAGTCACGCAGCTGATCGTCGCCTCCGTTTTTGATCCATCTTGAAATGGGAGATTTCAGGACGGTCAGCATCTTCCCTGCTCAATGTTGTACAAGGCTTGAGACTCACTCCTGCACAACTTCGCCTGCATCCTGGACCTGCTTGCAGTACTTCTGCAGCGCTGCCACCTCTTTTTGTGCAGCTGCAAGCTTACGATCTTGCTCCGAACGCTCCGACTCGAGATCTTCGTACACCCGCGTCTGCGTGGACATTGCACTCGCAACTTCAGCTTCGAGTCGCTGCAAGATGGAATATCAGAAGAGTTTAAGCTTTGTCTAATTTTTGCCCCCGAAATGTCGATCAGACTCACCTTCATGGCTTCCTTGCCTTTCTTCAGCACCTCCTTCAGATTCTCCAGCTCGGCCAACTTTGATCGGCTGCGTTCAAAGCTCTGTTCCTTATCGCGCCGATCGAGTTCAGCGCGGTGGGACGCACGCTCGAGGTGAGCCAGATTTGCCCGAGCCGAGTCTCTCTGATCGGTTACTGTCTTCAGGTCACGCTTATACTTCTTACTGTACAAGCACGAATAGAGCAAGGTCGTAAGCTGGTGAGCACATCCAAACATATGTACAAGTAGACTCACATCTCTTCAGTCAGCTTCGCGATGGATGCCTGGACTTCTTCGGCAGAGCGCGTGTTCCCAGCGGTGGCCAAGTCGTCCTGCAGACCACTAATGTCGTTGTCCAAGGCTTTGAGATCCATGCTGACTCTGGCAGCTTCGACACTGTTCCGCTTTAAGATCGCCAACTCTTTGGCTTCCCGTTCCATCGCCTCCAGCTTCGCGGCGCTCTGTTGCAATTAGCCAGCGTCAGTGCTCATCTCTCATCAGAAGAGTAATCATAGAATCTCACCGTTTCCAACGTCTGGGTAAGCTTCTGCAACCGCTCCTCATCTTCTTTCACAGATACTTTCAGCCCTCCGATCTCGTTGGCCTTGAGCTTTTGAATCTCCTGCTCCTTGGCGCGCAGCATTTTGACCTCGGACAGTTCTTGTTTGAGCTTTCGCAGGTCATCTCCGGCTTGAGGGGTCCGATAGCTCTGCCAACGCTTAAGCAATGAGGCGGTCTAGACGAAAGAGAAAGGTCAAATTCAGTCAGCCGCATGGTTGTTATGGGGATGCCGAACACAAGCAACTTACGCGCTTGTCGAATTCTGGCATTTCTTCGTCTTCGAGAGAACGGTTGCAAGTGAAACAGACGTGATCACTGTTGCCCTTCTTGACCACCATCTCCAAGAATTTCATCGTGGCTTCCGCCATGCTCATACTCCTGCAAAAAATCATCAGGGTGAGCCATCCTTTCTCGAAGTCGTGCGATGATCACAAAGCTCTGTACTTACTCTTGCTCATCAGCCAGTGTTTTTTCCATACTCTCGATCATTGCAGGCAAGCTGTCGAAGGTCTCATCGCCGCGGCGAAGTGACGTTTTCACCTTCGTTTCCACGTCTGTTGGAGAAGGACGAGAAATCCATCAATATCCGTGTGTGTTTATCTCTTCCTCATGCGGAGCAGTACTCACCAGCTACTACTTTCTCCTTTTCCTTCAGCTGATTCCGCTTTGAAGACAGAGAGAACTGGACCTGCTGAAGTTCCCGTTCCTCTTTCGCTCGGCCCCGTCGCGCTTCTGCAAGCTTTTCTTCCTGAGTACTGATGCAGAAGGGGAGGCGGCGTCTCAGACAAAGATATACATTCACAGTTGACCACAAGAACCGATGATGTACTCACTTCACCAAGCGCTCGACATCACGCTCAAAGGTGTTGATGTCCGCGTCACGGCCAGAAAGAGCTCGCATTGCTTCGTTGCTCTTGTTCATTCTGGTATGGAACATCATGTTTGTCAATCCGCATTATCTGGAGATTGAAAGGTTTACAGCCACTCACAAGTTATCCAAGGTCTCCTTCTTGGCGTCGCGGTCATTCTCCTTGAGCGTCAGTCGAGCTCGGAAATCCGCATGCGCATTAAGGCCTGTGAGCTCTTGATTCGCCTCGTCTTTAAGCTCTTCCGATTCGCGAAGCTTGACGTTGAGCGCACGCATGCGGTCTTCGAAATCAGCGCGATTGAGGGCGTCTCGCTGCTCTTCCAGCTTCATAGCAGCTTCTTCGGATTCCTTCTTCGCCGCTTCCACGTTTTGTTCCGAGATTGGAAGCTCCTCCAGCTCATCCTCCAGGCGCTTGATGTCTACATTTGCTTTGCGCTGTGAATCCAAAATGATCAGCCTATATGTACCAGGCACTGCGTATCAAGTACCTCAAATACTGACCACTGCATCGTTTTGCGCCTGCTGTTGCATTCGCTTTGCTTTGACGTCGCCTTTTGCTTCTGAGTGCTTGTTGTCTAGCTCGCTAAGAGCAGCACGAAGATCAATCTGTTTGGGGTTTATGATGGTAGCTGGCGTGAGAAGGAAAGCCACTGGTTACGATATTTATGATAGCACTCAGCCAACACACCTTCAATTGATCGTAAGTTCTTTCCGCCTTATCTGCCTGCCCGCGCAGCTTGGTGAGAAAGTTTGCGATCTCATCCTCATCCAGGGCCTCGATGTCGAAGCCTTTGATGCCGACCTCCATGCTGATGTTGCGAATAAGCAGTTTTTGATTCTGCACCGCTGTTTCATGCCGCTAAAGAATTGGCAACAGGTGTCAGCTTTCACCAACAAGACCAGGAGATGGCACGCGGTTCACTCACCTCCTTCTCATTCTGCAAGCTACGCATACGCCCAAACTCTTCCTTGTACTTGTTGTCTTGTTGGGCGTGAGAGGCCCGCTTCTCTCCGATGGTCTGCTTCAGCTTCTGCGATTTCGCTCGCTGCGCCTCAAGATGCTGCTGGAAGTCTGCCTTTCGGGCCTGTAGTTCCTCGTCGTTCTCTGCAGATCGTAGGAAGCGCAATGTCGTAGGATCAGACCATGAGATTCTTCAGTTCACTTGCATTTCATTTTCCTTACCTTCAATGGCGATCATACTGTTGCCGAGCGCCTCCATGTTCTCCCGCAGAAGCTTCTCCTTGCCTTCGAGCGCTTCTGCATGCGCGAGACGCTCTCGGAAGTCGCTATGAGCGTCAGCCCACTTGGTATTGTCCGCCGCCACTTTGATGGACTGCTCCTCCAGTCTCTGTCGCTCAGCGTCCTTGGCGACGCGCTCAGCTTCCAGCTTTGCCTTCTTGTCTCGGATCTGAGAGAAAATCAAAATAGCGAGTTTGATGAGCAGCGGTGCGACACAGGCCACTCATGTTCGAAACGTACCCCGGTAGCTCGGCCTCTGTCCTCTTGCAAGCTTTCCAAGCGGACCTTGTCGGCCTTGGCATCTGCAACGCGCTCTTTGTGTAGATCCTTGATGTGCTTCAGCGCTTTGGTGAACCTGACGGGAGCGACGGAAAATATCAGAAAGGGCATAACGAGGGAAATCATATCAATTCCTCCTCAGCTCACTTGGTTGCTTCGAAGATATTATCGAATTTCGTCTTGAGCTTGGCCGGCTCTGACAGCGGCCAGTTAGAATCCTCCTGATGACAGAAAATGACATTCTCCAGGATCGACTGAGAGACCCCGAGAAGGCGAGGAATTTCTTCATCGAGCTCTGCGCAGCGCGTTGAGATCGTTGTGTTCCTCTGCATGGTCCGGTGAAGCATATAATCAGCCGTGCTTTAACACTTTGAAGCAGCATTGAGGTTGATAACCCACCTTTCGCTTTCCTCCGACTTTGTCCTTATCTTCCATGTCAAGCTGGAGCAAGCCTTCCAGCGTAGACATGGACAGATTCCCGCCCTTTTTTGTGGTCACTTGCAAATTCCTCACGGCATTGTAACGATCGCCTTGTCTATCGTAAAAGCGAAGGCGGACCTGGGCCTTGACTTCTTTCTCGTTGACAAGCTGAGCGCAGGAAATGCAGAAGATACAAAACTTGAGTGTACGCAAAGACTTGTGCATGCTGAGAGCACATTCTCACCTTGGGATCGTGTATGAACGCTCCACCCTTGGTGTTAGGTGGCATATTTCCCGTGGTAATGTAGTTGAGGCACTCAATGATTGTCTGGTAGATTTGACATGCACGCAGATCAGTCACAACTGTTTTGATATGTGCGCGCACACTATGAAGCAAGCTCACCGTCTTTCCGCTGCCATTCTGCCCGACAATGACCGTAAGAGGGGAGTGGAACTGAATGACCGATATGTTGTTGTCGAAGCTGCGAATGTTGCGAATCGCAAGCTCTGAGGCGAAAAGCGAAGGGAGAGATCAGTCATGCTTTCCAATTTCGTTGCGCGCGCTCGTACGGTCCACTCACTGTCCAAGGACGCCATGTTGGGCTAAGTTCCAAGCCTCTGGGGCAGTTTCCGGTGGTTCTCGGTTGCTAATGAGCTGCAAGACCTAGGACAGCGTAGGTCGTTCGGTCTGTGCGATGCCCAAAAGGTCACAGCACCTGCGTGTTCAGCTGGAGCCGGCAGCTACGAATGGATAGCCACTGTCTAGAAGCGCTCGTTTGCTGTCCCTCCTGTCTTCCGGTCTTGCCGAGCTCGTCGTCTGTTCCTTGCTTGCTGCTTCTGCGCCCGGGCGAGCCAGTGTTGGTTGCGATGGTTTCTGGGCTTCCTCGAATCGGGCTCGAGCCGAGAAGAACGCGTCGCGTGGCGCCCACGCGTCCGACCACGCGCATTTATTTTCTCTTCTTCCTTTTTTTTCTTGGCCTCCCGCACCCGCACCAGCCACCGCTCCCCACCGCATCACCTCGCATCGTCGGCCCAGTAGTCATCCCCCGTTCGTTGATGCGTAGGACTGATCTCATGCACGGAAGCTTCTGACATCGAAGCCACACGGACGTTTTCCGGTCTCATCTGCGGTTGGGTCAGGTCCAGGCGGGGCGCCTGCGGAAGCTGGGGTACACTTTTGACTGGACATCTCAAGATCTTCTCCAAGGATCTCCCATCGACCTCGTCCACATCAGACATGCATACAAATCTTGAAAATACGGTGCAGGAAATACCGGTCTGGTATGGCATAAAGGTGAGTCCGACATCAGCAGAACAACCCGTCCCTAGGGAATACTCAACTCACCTTCCACATCTGGGCAGAGCAGTGTTCAGGCCTTTTGACCGAGAGCTGTCGACCGGAGAGCTCAGAGGATCCTTTGCCTTCTTCCTGAGCCCGGGATTCTTCCTAGGCGCGTGAGGTCCAGGCCCAACGTTGTGTGAAGGGAATGCCGACCTGCATCTTCATATCGCCGCGTACTTTGAGATCGGGTTGACCTTTCTTCTGCACTTCCCACGTTCCAGCACGGGCCACCTCAGGTGCCTGAGGCGGATATGAGGGCGAATTCCCTACTTCAAACGGAAAAAAAGTTGGAGTCCGTGTGTGTGCGTGAGTTTTCTCACAGCTGGTCAAATGATTTTGCCTTGCGGCCGCCTTCTCATTTCATCTTACCACTATGCTGTCCCTTCTTTACCCCTTCCTAGATAACGCAAGCCCGCTTCTCGCCGGGGTTCGCATCTCATTCGTTGACTTGAGGGGGGCGTCCTCTGTCCGGCTCACCGCAGTCGCTTCATTTGCTTTAGATTATGCCTTCTTAGCTCGGCATCTCGACCGACAAGTCAAGCCTCTGGAAGTCAAGCTTTCTCCCTTCTTAAGGTGAAGTGGTTCATCCCCCCTTTTTTCGATGCATTCCGCCTTGGCCTCGGTCGCCGGTGCCGTGTGATCAGTCCAAAAAAAAAAGTCGAAGCAGGCCCGGATCAGCTACATAATCTTCCAGCCATCCTCCCTGTCTCTCCCCCCTCCCCCTCTCTCTCCCCTCTCTCACAGACCTCATATCCACAACACCCACCATGGTTCGCCCGACGCTCGTTACGCTGCCACCCTCGAACGACCCTGCACTTCTTCGCCCCACGGATGCTCCAAAGCCTGTCCAACTGTCCTACTCGTACTGGGCGCCAACGAAGACAGATGTAGGCATCGCGCCTGTCATCGTCTTTCTTCCCTCGGAAGGTACCGATTCACGATCGATACACCGCGAGCAGCTGGCTTCCGAATACCTCCACGCCCGCTTCAATCTCATCGCCCTTGACCTCCGTGGTTGCGGATACAGCACTCACCCTATCCCAGATATCCGCTCCGTGAAGGATATCGACATGGCGAACGTGCTTGCTCAGGACGTCATCGATGCGCTCCCATCGCTGCCCGGCCGCGCTCTGGAACGAGGGCCGAATGGCGAGAGTCGCCTCTTCTTCGTCGGCACATCTGTCACTTCCTACATAGCCCTGCGAATCGCTGCCAAACTGGGAGACCTGGCAAGCGGCTTGATATTGATTTCTCCCAGCTCGGAGGTAGAGGTGAGTGCGCTCCGTCCCCAATTCCTCCCGCCCTGCCTTCGAATGATGCATAAACACCCATTTGTGGATAAACCTCGCCCCTGGGGCGCTGGTCGATGTTTCCTCAAAAACAAACAACTTTAATATACCCTGACATGGCAAGCACCCCGACCTGAGTCTCGAGGAACCGATCTGACTCTGTTCTGCTCTTTGCTCTTCCAGTCTCCCGACAATGCCCAATCGTTCGAAGAGATGGTCGAAGCTTGGGCGATGACAAATGAAGAACTGGTGGAGCAATTCCCCGACCCAGCCACGCTTCTTCGCGTCTCGCCCTCCGTCAAGGTTCCTCTTCTCGTCTCTGGAGGGTTTCAAGCTCGACTCTTGAACGAGCAACGCTGGCCAGCAAAGCTTTTTGCGGCGCTGATAGCACATTGGCGAAGACGATGGCTGAGCGCCAAAAACGCTTACAAGGACTTGGAGACCTTCGTTCATTTTCCATGTGCCAAGCGCTCGGAACTGGGAGAGCTGTGGGCACGAATCACCTCTCACACACTCGTTTTGAGAGGTGATGTTGGACAGCCGAATGGTAATGGAGTTGAAGAGGTGAGTGTCTCTATTAAATGCCTGTTGCTCTCTGTACCCCTCTTGACATCCTCTGCTCTTCATCAGCACCTTCGTTCGAAGTTGGTCAATGCCGCCTCCTTCGCTTGCGTTGTCGTTGGCCAGGCTCCCCTCCTCGTGTCAGTGACCCATGCAACGTTGGTGAACAACGAGATGACGAAGTTCTGCTACAGCGTTTGCGGCCTCAGCCTGCCCGGCGAGCATCCATCGGCTGCAGATGATGGACTCACGGGCGTCTCTTCCGCCAACATGTCGCCTCTCCGTGGTAGAAGCCCCGTGCGCCGCGACGAAGCCGTCGACCACAACGACCTTGGTCCGGACGACGCCGGTGGGAATCGAAGCCGCGGAGAGAGCATCTCCTCGGGGGTTTCCACCCACAGTCTCTCGAGCACTGGATTGGCACCGGCGACAACGCAGGCCAGCTTGCGGAACATTATGGACTTCAACGCATGGAAGGAGCTCAACAAGGGTCACGTCAAGCGGATGAGCACTGATGCCAGCCACAGCGGCAGTGATTTCCGCACCCGCGCGACAAGCAATGTCTCTGCTACGAGCTTTGCCGTCTCCTGCAGTACCAGAAGCCTCACAGTGAGCGATGTCTCCTCCTACTATGCTCAGGTCGACGGAGGGCAACGCTCCCCCGGCATGGAGCATCTTCCCGAGAACGAAGTGCTAATCACAAATGCTACACACTCGGAGTCCGGCGATGCCGCCGTGGCATCTGCAGTTACGATGACGCAAATGCGATGTCCTATCGAGCAGCCTTACGGAAGCTCCACCTTGGACGATGAGGACGGAGAGGCAGAGACCGGAGAAGACGTTGCCAATGACACGGAGGACGACGAGGGGATCGAGCATGGAGTGTTGTTGCGACGGGCTTTTGGTCGAATGTCTACCAAACCTTGTGCTGTCTTCGTCCCAGGAGACGATGCGGACACGGACCTCTTTGTGGAGAAGACGTCTGTTGGCCAAGAAGGTGCGACCCGCAACGGCACGACGGACACGGGCGGAAAAGAAGACATGATGAATATCGAGATCAAGGAGGAAGTTGTCGCCTATTCAGACTGATATCCTGTCACATGTCTGGTACGTCCTTGCTGCGCTGCACAGAAGCTCGAATTCCCCGAAAGCTGACCTTCCTTCAAAATTCTTTCACAGCTATGCTTTCGTGACCCAACCAAGAGCTTACGCCTCCTTCCGAAGGGATCTCTGCCAGATCTAGAAATGGTCAGCCATCAACTGAAGAGCAAGCAAAATCAGAGACGATCTCTGTCAACAGTACCCCCACGACTCCTATGAATCTTACGACCTCATCCACACACCAGCCTGCCTCAACTGCAACTCTTCGCTTTCTCTGTCATGGTTTCTCTCGCCATTGCCTGCCCAAATTCGTTGCTCTCCAAGTTCTCCGCCACGCACACAGATGCCCTTCTTTGTCATCATGACCGCTTCGCCAGAGACACTATACCCTCTCCTCAGCGTCTGCGACACGCATCATTGCTCCTCCGCCGCTATGTCTCTCTGTCTGCTTTTTTCTTGCATGTCCAATGTCACCTGCATGCGCGACTGCTCTACAAATGAACATACATCCTTCTGCTTCAGCGCTATCAGGAAAGTGTGGCTCAGCAGCGAGTGTACGATATGTACTCGTATGTACGAGTACAGTGTTCGAGATTTGTGTACTTCTTGTTCTTCCAGGAGTGGATGTGAGTGGAGCTTGTCCTCCATCACGCTCCGTCCACATCAAAGCCCAAGCATAGCCTTCAGGCTTTTCGAAAGGACTTCACAGAGTCATGGCGCGGCCGCGCTTCACGAAGCGCACAGTTGGGCACTGCTGCTCGTCGCCGCGCAACTGCTGTCAATGCATGCGTGACCATGGCCGACTCATCCCTGTCTTCTTTGTGAGCAGCAAGTGGGCACCGAATATGCACAGGAGAACTTCAGCTCACTGATACTCCTCCCATCCCTTACGGCTCAGATTCTCGTCCTGCTAGCGTACGCGTACCTCATCCTGACCTTCTCCGTCTCGATCTCTTACACCCTGCTCCACCGTCGACACATCTTCTCCGCCCTCCTGCAGCTTGTCCTCACTCACTTCCTCGTCGGCGGCGCAGCGATTTCCTTGCTGATTGCAGTCTTCCGAGACCCAGGATCGCCGAAAGGAACAGGAACGGAGAACTTGGGCGGCGCGGAGGAAGGAAGGGCAGGAGCTTCCGAGGGATCCGTCCGCCGTAGGACTGAGGCTGGAGAACGGGCCGGGTTTCGCGATGCACGAGAGGAGCGAGACGATGGCGACCAAGCTCCACTTCTGTCTGCGGACGCAGAGGCGGGCTACGAAGAAGGAGAAGACATATCCCTTCACAACCGTAGAGGCGGAAGTAGCAGTAGCGGTCCCAAATCAAACGCCTCCCACACGGCCCCGCTGCTCACATCTGAACCCTCCAGTCTGTTGCCCGGTCAACCGCGGCTGCCTGCACGGACGAGCCGCGATCAGCTCGCAGACCAGCTCTCCCTTGCACAGCGACTTGCGCCAGCGTCTACACTTGCACAACCTCGCATCGATACGGGCGATGCATTTGGCGCGTCTTCTGCATCAGACCCGCAACAAGCTCGGGCCACGTCCTTTCCCACAGCGACAAGGACAGCAGCGCCGCCTTCTTCGCGTGGTCCTAGACGCAATCGGTCAGGGTCGACTTCAAAGGTGTCAGATCTTATGATCAAGAGCACAGGAGAGGCAAGATGGTGCAACAAGTGTTCTGGTCCCAAGCCGGACCGGGCGCATCACTGCTCGACCTGCGGAGTCTGTGTGCTCAGGGTGAGTAGTCGCTCGCCCATAAGATGCGCGCGAATGTGATGAGCTGACGTTGATCATTCTGGTTCTTCTGTTGTAGATGGATCACCACTGCCCTTGGTTGGGAGGGTGTATCGGTCTGCGGAACCACAAAGCATTCTTCCTCTTCCTGACGTACACTGCTGCGGTCTGCATATATGCATTTCAAGAGACCGCACGGGCTTTTATACGATGGATCAACGATGAGAAGAATGTGAGTCCAATTACCTGTCGACAATTGCTCTGGGTGACGTGGACTGAAGCAGCCCGTCTGCTTAATCACAGGGAAGCGAAACGACGCCAGTCACCTGGGCCGTTTTGCTGCTCATCGCCTTCATCGTAAGTGCACAAGAATTACAGCGAAAGCCCTGCTTTGATGTAATGTCGCTGACCTTGCGCCTCATGCTACAGTTCGGAATCGCCCTCATTCCTTTCTCAATCTATCACTCCTACCTAATCTGCAAGAACAAGACGACGATCGAAAGCATGGAAGGCGGCGGGCGCGTCCGCTTACCGTCTGAGCGTTTACATAATGGTGGTGGCTCAAGACCGTCCCGTGTAAATGTTCAGGATCGATTGCGGCAGATCGTGGCCAATCCCCAGCTTGGTTTCCCTCCTCAACCTCCTTCCCATCTGCATGATGAGGATTCAGCAAAGCGATGGAGAGCGGACGAGGAGCTGACCCGCGAAGAGCGAAAAGCGCTCAAGAAGGCGAACAAGCTCAATCTGTATGATATTGGGTGGAAGCGCAATTGGCGGATGATCATGGGTCGGACGTGGTGGGAGTGGTTCCTGCCGTGGGGTGAACCGTGAGTACACTTACTTGCGCTCCTTTCCATTCACAATCGGGCTTAGCTGATGACCACCGGTTTTCGTTGTCATACTTGCAGGGAAGCCGATGGCTTCTATTGGGACATCAACACGCGCGCCCTGGAAGAACTGGATCGTGTCACCATGAGAATACGAACAGGAGAAGATCCGCCAGCTACGCGTAGAGATGAAGCTGGCCTCAATGATTTCAGCGATGGCGAGGACGACGAGGACGACGCATATCCTCAAAGAGCGAGAAGGGACCATCGAGATGACGATCCAGCCCCAGACGCGGCGGGGCTAATTCGGGTGGAGGACTCCATGACACCGTCTGATCAAAGAAGGGCGGCTGCACATGGACGAGTTCCCACCTTACCGGGACAGGGCCGGGATGAGGGAGACCGATGGGAAAGCGGGCACGGAGAGGCTGAGTGGGGTCCTGCGCCGCGGCGTGATTTTGTTCTGTACGATGTCGATTCGGATGAGGAGGCCTCTTGAGTAATAATTGAAGTGATTAATACTGGAATTGCACACAGAGAGGCTCTACAACTTCTGGGAGAGCAGACACGCTTCCTCAACGGATCCAGTTAAAACATAAGCTGAAGAGTGAAGTGGCTCTGAAGTGATTCAAATAATGTCTGACCTGCAGCTCTTTAGATCCGTGTCAAGCTGGTCAAAATGAAGTGGGAAGTCCGAGGAGGGGAGGGAGAGGAGCAGAACCACCATCACCACATCGCATGTCACATCCTCTCCTGTCCGGGAGCAATCTCTCTGTAGACCCTCGCGTCTGCCCGTGAACCAACTATGGCACGTAATCAGCGAGCCCGGAAGAAGAAGACCGCGCTCAAGAAGGAGCAAAAAGAAGCCAACCTCAAATCAACAAAGGCTGAATCATCCGCTGCCTCGACATCTTCTTCTTCCCGCAAGATCAAGGTCAAGAAGCCCGAAAAGAAGTCAAAGGCTTCCTGGCGAGTCAAGAAGGATCAGAAGAAGTCCACCACATCTTCCCCGCGCGTCAAGAGGGATTCGGACGGGAATGACTTGTCTATGGCCGAGGCGGGCGATGGCGACGAAGATTCCAAGCCCTCGTCAGCGGAGGCTCCCATCGACACGCCGCCCGAGGATCCTGGAGGAGGAGGACGAGGACTTGGACGAGGACGAGGAGGCCGAGGAAATGTAACGGATGACGATTTCGACTACGACCCCAAGGGATGCTCAGTGTGCGGCACAAGCGCATTTCTAAGACGCTACAAGGATCCGGACACAGGACAAAGCACTCCGTTCTGCAACGTACACAACCCGCACCGAACATTCAACAAAACGAAGGCCGTCAAGTATTTCTCCAAGTACAAAGACATAGGAGGGAACTTGAACGACCGCGATCTTCTCCGGGCCGAAGTTGATGGTCTCCTCAAGGTCCGCCACCGACGTAACCGGCATACCCGCAGCGGAGAGCGCAAAGTGAGACTCTACTTCGTGAGGGAGCTGTACGAGCTATCGCGGGCCAAACGAGCGAAGAAGGAGGAGGACGACCAGGCGAAGAAAGTGCGCAAAGAGGAAGAAGCTCAGCTCAAGCTTGCCCAGCGAATCGAGCGCAAGGCCAAAGCGGAACAACTCAGGGCGGACAAGAAGGCTCAACAGGAGAAGGAGAAGGCCGAGAAGAAAGCTGCCAGGGCGTGCAAGGGGAAGACCACATCTCGACGGGCTGAAGACGAGGGGGCTCATCCGGATCCCGGAGGCTCTGCCGAGGCGGGCACAAGCTCTATGGTGACGGTGTCTTCAATTGAAATCATTGAGATCTCGGACGATGAAGCAGACGAGACGATGGCTCCCCTAGCTCCTCAAGCTCCTCCTTCGATCATTTCTACCGCCGATCCTCAGCCTAGCATCGAAGATCCCAGCGTCAAATCTGAGCCCGGCTTGGAGCTGCCCATGATCCCGGAGGACGCCCACACGCTCGCATCGGACACCAATGCTTTCCATGTCAAGGAGGAGATCGAGCGTCCCCTTTTTCTCGCAGTCGATCCTTGAGCATCAGTCCTGATCCGCATGTCACGTCAAATTTGCACTCAGTCGATCACCAAGATCCTCCATCCAAAATGCTTCCAACTCCTGCCAACAGATGCTGTACAGAAATCCCTGCCTCTCGATCTTCGCAATCGCTACGGACTACACCTCGCCTCGCCTCGCCTTGCTGTGGCGTCTCTAATTCTCTGCCAGAAAAAGACAAGGCCGCAAGAAATTCAGTTCCCTTCCCCGGTTGTATCAGTAGGCTCCCTGCAAACTCTCTTCGATAATTTCAAGACCCAAGCTACAGTGTAGCCAAGAACTGCGCCCGCGTGAAAAACCTCTTCCGACTGAATCTCCCGACTCGCACATCTGCTACCCGGCCGATCACGAGAACTGGTGCGCTACACCTATCTGTAAACTCATCCGCTCCTAGCCCGCCCACATCTGGATAGCGTGCGATGATGCGGACCTGCTCCATGTTTTGGGTCCGGGCCTCTGTTGATAGATTGGAAGTGGCTGAGGTTCCGTTCGGTTCATCGGATGGCCCGCTGCTGCCGTCGCCAGGCTCAGATCTGGTAGCCCAGCTTAGCCATGCAAGCTCGATGCGCCGCCACCAGGTTCTTGCACTTCTCCTCCGCCGCCTCTCCATCGTAACCTCCATGCTTCAAGAAGCACTCGTCCCGTACCGACTTGGTGTCAGGGCAGGCGCAGCATGGCTTGATTCCCTTGGGGTTGAGCTCGGTCACGAACTTGTTGGGAGTGTTGTTGTTGTTGCTGTTCGACTTGGACGTGAGCGTGCTGAGCTCGTTCGCGCCTGCCATTGTTCCGTTTTTGGGGGGATGAAGACGGGTTGGAGGAGTTGCCTTTCGAGGAGAGCGCCGCGCTGCGCTGGCGGTTGAAGGATAGCTTGAAGCGTTGAAAGTTGCGGTGTGGGTATGAAGAAGCAGGTGGTGGAGAGATGCTGCTTGTTGGAAGAACCCAGAAGATGCTGGCGATGGCGCGGAGATTGCTCGGATTTACGCAAGAATTTCCTGAGGGGTATCAGAAAAGTGCCCTTGCCCCAGACACTTTCGTCGGGCACTTTTGTAAAGTTTAAGGGACCTATTTGAAAAGTGCCCCGGGAAAGTGCCAGAATCGAGGCAAAATCGCCCAAAAACGATGAAAGTTG
>RDSH01000100.1:0-18569 GCA_009428295.1 Tilletia walkeri
CCAAGCATGTGCCCCTGCCGTGGCAGGGCACCGCAACAGGACGTCTCCTGTCGCGATGGGGTGAGCAGGTCGGGAAGAAAGGGGAGGGAGAGAGAGAGGGGAAGGGAGACACTCACATTGCTACGAGTGAACGGCTGAAACCAGGAGAGTGAGGTTGAGAAGATTGAATGTGAGGTTTAAGAGAAGAGGTTGTGTGAGAAGTGAAAGGTAGATGTGTGTGTGAGTGAGAGGATGAGGAGATGGTGGAAAGGGGGAAGAAAATTTTCTCTTCGGGCTTGTATGTATACTATATCTATCCCTCTCCAATCTTCTCGAAACACTCATACATGTATAAATCTCCAGGCGAACGCACCCAGAATCTATTTCGCTGTTCCTGAGTCAGGCGTCAGGTTATGGTATCTTCGTTCGTCAAATCACCCTCAAAGCATCCAAGTCGTACGTCGGCACCAACCCCAGCTCCTCCGCGCTCTGAGGAGGCGTTACGTCCTCTCCTAGACCTGAATCCGCCCCCTCCGACATCTCACCGCCAACAGCCAACCCGTTCCGACGATCGCGCAAGTTCATGGCAGCCTCCCGCGCCGCGCGTACTGCTTCTTCTTCGGCTCTGGAGATGGGTGGAGAAGGTGTTGTCGAGGAGGAGGATGATAGATTGGACTTGGCCAGGGCTGCGGCTGCTTGTTCGTCTCTTGTCAGGATGTCGGCCAAGGTGAGAGTGGTCATGACAATGGCCGCGATACCAAAGACTGCGAAGGAGGAAACATAGTTGAGTAACGTGCCTGGTGAGATCACAGAGAATGGCTGAAGAAGCTCACCCAGCGCTAAAGATCGACGTGTAGCATCCCACTTGATGTTCTGTTCGATCTCCGTCCTGAAAAAGCGGATACCAGAAACAGATTAGCTTTTGATGAACGTCCAGTTCAGGCACTTGGTCCAAGGGATGACTCACTTAAGATCGCTGAGCGATATCGTGAAGCGATTATGCAAGTCTTGAATCTCCTGCTCGATGCTGTTCTGTTGTTCTTTCAGCTCCGCCTTTCGACTGTTCATCTCGATCTGGATGCTGTGTAGCATAAGAAAAGATGTCAGCCATGATAGAGCTTTGAACAAGCTGCAATTGAATACGCACTCGTGCTTCAGCATGGAGATGTCCTCTCGCATCTTGAGATCGAGCGCATCGACTTCACGCTGAAGTAAAGTGGTCATGCTCCGCAGCGCAGCACCGTCATTCCGTGCCCGCACCTGCGTTTCTGTCCGCAGCTCGGCTAGTGCAGCGGAGAATAAATATGCTTCCTGTGAGAACATATTGTCAGAGTTCCTGCCTATTTCGGAGCACTGGTGCAAAGACAGGGCAAGACTCACATTCTCCAAGTCGCCCTTGTTGAGATGTTGTTCCAGCACCCAGTCGCCTCGTTCCACGAGCAAGTGCCGTGTAGCATCCATCACAACATCCGCAGAGGAGTCTTTGCTTGCGCTACCTCCCTCTTCTCCTCCATCAGCTTTCCGCTTTCCTTTATCACTCGGCGCACGTCCAAACCCGGCATTATGGAGACGATGGACAAGGGAGAAGGTGTTGAAGGGATGCTTGATGTGGCGACGGTGCTGCTTGAAGGGATCATCATCGGCTGTGGGAGTTGTGATGAGTGTGAGAGCGGCAGAGGGCACAGAGTCGGACGTATCGACATCGCTGCTCGACGGGTCTACGTCCGTGCGCAGACGAGAGGATTCGCCGGGAGATAGGATCGTTCCGCTGATGGCGTCGGGCGATGCTGTGGAGGACGAAGAGGCTGTGGTCGCCTGTGTCGTGGGAGTAGCCGCCTCCTGACGCGCTTGTGTGGACGAAGATGAGGGTATAGGTTCTGAGACTTTCCTGTGCTGATATGGCTGAGCAACAGGTCGTGCGGGCTGTGACGGGGTCGGCTTCGTGGAACCACTGGCGCCGTAGGTCGGCGATGTTGGGGAAGCTGATGAGGTTGCTGAGCTGCTGGAGGTTGTAGAAGGTGATGGAGCGGCTGAGGCTGCTTTTGCTGTGGCTGCCGCGAGCTGTTGCTGTCCCTGCCCCGCCAGATCCACCCCTCTTCTCAGCGATGGCGCAGTCGCCGTGGCATTGGCCGCTATTGCAGGATCACTTGCAGCCTCGGAGCTACTTGCTTCCTTCCGTTGCGGACTTGCTTTAGCTCCCGTATCCTTGCGACTTGAAGATGCAGCGCGAGTGTGAGGCGATAGTTGGTTTCTTCTGAGGATGGAGCTGAGGTCCGGTGATGGTGATGATTTGGCCGCAATACGAGTGCCAGCTGTGACCCGGGCGCTGACGCCAGAGCACGCAGAGGTAACTGCAGGAAGGACAGCCGCGCGTGACAACATGGCTTAGAGAGGATCTTCTCTTCCGCGTCTCGATTGCCCAGCAGTAGTAAATCGAGGTCGTGCGTTCGGATGATCGTCTGTGAGGCGATAAAGTTTGGGAATGGTCGAAACACGTGGCGTCCGAAATCCTCCGACTCTTCTCCGGTTGATTCCGCTCCCCCCACTTCCCCTCGCCAACGGTCAACGACTTTCATCCCTCCTTCCTCTCTCACCTTCACTAACCTCCAAGGCCAATCTTTACGGGACATCGATTGGGCCTGAGAAGAATCCTCCCTGCCCGTGCGGATCCGAAATCAGGTCTGACCTCGGAATCGCATCGAAGAACTGGATGGACGTATGAGAGGGCTCCCTTGCGGTCTCCTGTCCAAATCAATCCTTCAGCATTACCTGTGGATTCCGAGCATGAGCGTCACTGACTTCTATGTATTTGATCTCCAGAATTGCTCCCACGACCCACATGTAGCTGTCAGGCAGAGTGGACCCTGTCTTACCGTGAACCAACCGACATCAGCTCTCCTTCAGCCAAAAGGTTGAGACGCAACGTCTTCTGCCGAACGCAAAAGCCTTGTGACCTTTTTAGTCCCATCTTCGCCTTCCCTTCCCACTCTCCACATCATCATCCTTCTACCTGCTCTGCGATGGCCCGAGCTCGCCGGCAAATCCGATGGTCCAATTGAATGTCTTGGAGGTGACGGTGCTATAGAGCATTCTGAGCGCTGCGGTATTGGCTATGGAGAGTAGATGCTGACCGCTGTCTTCCTCTTCTCCTCCTTCTCATCTAACCTTTACTGGCTTCCTTTCAGCACCATCCCACTCTCTTCCATCACGGATGTATCTACAATGTGGCTCACCATTGTCAAGGTACAACGCCCAACTGGCGATCTAAAAGGTCGCATTACTTTTGCCATGTCATTACCCACTGAATCTGCCACTCGCATCCTCTTTCCAGCCAGATATTTTCACTCTTTGGCGCAACTGCCCGGAGGTACTTGCTCAGCCCAAGCAGTCGCACAACGGGATAGCTCACAAGACCTGGGTACCCGCCATTGCCAACTCTGTCCCACCCGCCCCGAAAACGAGTTCTCCTTCGCTTCCCTCTCCAGACACATTCTATCGTAGGTAAGCATTCCTCGCAGGCGCCGCATCTCCCCCACAGCCACAAATCTACGTTTCCCCCGGCCCTCACTTTACGTGCTGCAGAAACCAGCTATACCGAAGCTGCCCAGCCCTATACCAGGCCGCCCAGGTGAGGATTTTGTCCGCTATCCATGCGTGCCTACGAAGTTTCTGCCGCTTGACGTCGTGTTTCTGACGTTATCTTGTGCTCAATCTGGGACATTCCACCGTAGCCGTCCGTGCTCGAACCTTCTCTGGACAGCAGCTCTACAGATTTCGACCTGCCAAGTCAGCCGCTCTCAGATATACCTTAACCTTTTCAACTTCGACAACCTTCCCTTCCTCTGCACTCATTCGCCCTCCTCATCACCCTCCTCTACCTCGAGGGAGCGATTTCAAGTCCTTCAAGTTCTTCCCCTTTCAGCTTCTCATCCTTCCGACAGCTTCGGACCACTTCACCCTTTCGTCCACATAGAAGCAAGTTCGGGATTTCTGCAAGACGTCGATGCTTTGCAAGAGGTCGACTTCGTCTTAAAGATTCCTTCCCTCTCTCCAAGTAGTCCTCAAATAGCGGTCCGATAAACGACGGGCCCAATTCGAGAGCTGGCTCCCCCTCACATTCTTTTCTCCCAGTCAGGCTCCACCATCTACATCTCGGTTTCGTTCTACTCATCTTCAACTTATTGCCCGCACACAAGCGTCTTTACCTATCTTCATTCCGCCACCGACCTTCTCTTATTCAACATTCAACAAGATCGATCAATACAGCATGAAGCACATTCACGCCAACTCTTCCGATGCCGTTCACACACGAGCCGACCACCGTGCCGGTGCCCCCGTTCGAGTACAGCGTCTTCGGAAGCCAGAGATGTCTCCCACCGAAGCCCCACATATCGCTCGAGCATCCTCGTCCACCACTGCCTCCGTGACACCCATCACAATTGCACTGCCAAGCGGAGTCGGGCTCGGTGGTAAGGGTCATGGACCCAACTTTGTAGGCACTGTCATCCTGGACGGGCCTGGACGGAAACCAATGGCGCCGATTCCAGTTGTAGTGATTGCACCTCATCTCTCAGCGGCGCGAGAACATGGGCGGCAGCCTCAAACCCAGGGCGTGCTAGATAATTCTCCCACTGCTACAACACCGGATGTGACGGAGGGTGCCATCATCGCAACCGACACGCCCACCCCTACGGCAGCCTCAGATGCGTATACAGATTCCTCTTGGAACCAGCACGGACCAACGCCTGTGGTGGTCGCACTCAGTGTAGCGGGTGTGATCCTTCTCATGCTGATCGCTTTCATGATCGGAGTCTGTCTCTGCCGGCGATACGCAAAGGTCCTTGATCGAGGTCTTTCGCTCCCTGCTTTCCTCAAGCGTCGATCTTCCAAAAAGCCCATTTCACTCCGAAAAGATAGCGCCGGCAGTCTCGACAAGGCGTCACCTATGCCGGAGAAGGACGCGGATGGCTTTGAGACGCGGTTCTTCGTTCCAACCTTGATGAACCGCATGCAGGACCGAAAGACATCGACGGGTCTGACCGGTCAAGCGCCTTTTCTACCTCGCAAAGAATCTTACAACAACCCGCCCTCCAAAGCTATCTCAAGTGTCGCACGAGGACTCGCCATCAGTCGGGTGACAGGCATGGCTATATCTATGCCTCCCGCACTGAGGTACGAAGACATCATTGCCAGTCCCGTCATCGCTTCACCCTCGGCTGTCTTTTCGCCCGACATGAACACGCTGAGCACGCACAGTCCAAGGGATGTACACAGGTGGACGTCGTTCCCCGTCAATGCAGGTGGCGGTACGCTCACCGGTAGACTTATTCCGGATACGGGATCGACCAGGAATTCGCCTCTGATTGGGTGGTCTCCCAATCCCAATTTGAGGGTGACGAATATGGGCTCGACATCCTCTTCTCGCTTGTCTTATTCGGACACAAGTGCTCCTGCGATCGGTCTGGGACTCGTGGAAGACCGTTCGCACGGGATGAGATCCGTGGACACCGCTGGTGTCACTACCTCCTACTACACCGAGCAGTCAGAAAGCGCTGAGGTTCATGAGGATGAGCTACAAGGTGCGTACGGAGATGATAACCAATTTCCCTTTAGCAGTGCGACTTAAAAGATTTCCAAATCCCTTTCACACAGATTTCGCAATGGCTCAAGCTCCCCGCAGCGCTTCTGCGCCATCTATTGCGCACGTAGTGCCAGAAGCGGAAGAAGCAGTCAAGCCTGTCCCGTCCCTTTCCATCGAGACAATCCAACACCTAACCTGGCGCGACGTCCCCGAAGGTTCCCTCCGCACCGGAAGCCCACTTCGAGTAGGTAGCTGTGACAACCTAGCTGCCATCAGCCCCAGCAGCAGTGGAATGAGTCTGGTTGGGGCCGTACCGCAGAGCATGCTCCGAGCGCTGGAAGGTACTACGTCGATGGGCTATGGGAGCGAAACTAGGACGAGAGCGTTGGAGAGGGTTCAGAGCGAGCTTATTTCGGAAAATGGGAATGGACGACGAGAGATCCCTCAGCCGCGGCGGAGTGGGAAGCATGGTGTCACTACCGTGGATCCTACCACATCCCTGTCCTCGCTCAACCGCCGACAGATCGAGAACGACTTCCCCCTGCCGGAGTCGAGATATCCGCAACGACCTGAGCTGAACCGTACGGCTTCTGGGAAGTCGGACGACCTCATCATCTTGTCTGGAATCGCTATGGATGGGATCTCACCCATCGACGTACCCCATTTCCCATTCTCCCTGTGGTCTTCAAGCGCAAGTGCGCCGGCACTGGCGAGCTACGCTGCCACGCTTGCAACGATCGCAGCTAGCGGAGCAGCTGCTGTCTCTTCGCACTTCGCAGGCGGAGCCACCCATACCCCCATTACAACAGCACGCATCGAGCCGATCCGGACCAATACTTTGAACTCGACTCCTCAGAAATCCATGACAGCCATCCCTACGGACTCAGCAACGCTCTCGCCCAGTCTTTCGCAGATGTCCAAATCATCTTCCGCTCACTCGGTCCTACTTCTTCGCGAACAGCGTCTTCGATCGAACTTGGAGGCTCTTCAGCGAGCGGAGACTGAGGATTCCCTTTCGCTGTCGCCTATGCATGCTCATACCCGTGGTCAAGCGAGTATAGGTTCTTCGAGGATGATCAAAGTGGCGGGGCATCAAGCGCACGCCCCTTCCTCATCCTCCTTCAGTCTGACCAATTTGAGCATTCGAGAACCATCTTCGAGGAGTCCCAATGCAAGTCCGCGCAAGACCCGAACTCGGACGACGACTCCGACTGCTGCAGCGACCGTAGAGACGACGACGACTGTGTTGCCTACTGCGTCTTTTTCGAGCGAGTTGCGTACCGTGGGGGGAGGAGCAGCTACGTTCGTACCCAGTAGCTGCGGATCGACACCTGCCTCTTCTCGATCGATGGATACGCTCGATACGCGAGCTAGTACACCTACTCCCGCTCACCCCTTCGGATACACGTACAGCCCCATCCATCCGGACCAACAAGGCCACAAAAAACAACCGACGGATCTCTCGCTCTCTCAGTTGTCCTCTACGAATGGAGATCTTGTGGTGCAGCGTGCCGATCGAGTGGGAGGAGGGGCTGCCTTCTTGCCGTCCAAGACTGCGAACCAAATGGGTCCCTTTGGTTGTGGTGGTGAAGAGACGAACGTGGCTCCTTTGCGGATCTACGACGGGGCCATGCTGGCTCTTCAGGAGAAGGAACAACAACGACTCCTTGCCCAGCATCTCTTGGGACATCAGTATCCTGGCTTCGAGGGACCTACGTCGGTCGTCGATATGGTGGATGGTTTGGGAGACCAGCTCGTCGTTCAGAAGCAGGCTCAGACACAGAATCCTATAGGAGTCGTGAGCACCCAATTCGGGACGTCATCGTCTTCCTCGTTCTCTCAATCATTCTACAGCCAACCTTCGGCTGCACCTTCACCTGCCTCTCGACGAGCCTCGCCGAATCATCAGGCGGCAGCGGTAGTAGCGGCAAACGCAGCTCTGGCCCTTCGGGATTCTACGAACAGCTTGAATAACCTGTTGGGACTTGGTGGGGTTCGATTTAGTGGGAGCGTTGCGGGTGGAGCGGGTGGAGCGGGAGGGAGTGTACCACCCTCCGAGCGAGGATCGTACATCTCGCCCACTCTCAAACTCTTCCAGTTCTACTCGAATGGGAACTCTACGAACACCACCGGAGCAAGGAGGAGCAGTCCTTCCCGCTCCATGTCGTCCACTACTCACGATTCCAGCTTTGGGTCCGGGTCTGGGTCCGGGTTGGGACTTGGGCTGGTAGGGATGCAGCGGGGCGGTGGTGGGAGCGGTAGTGGGTCGCCTACGGAAGAGGGGAAACTTTCGTCGTCGGGATCGACGACGAGTAGTACGGTCGTTGCGGCGGCCTTTGCGCGTCCTGCTGTGCGGGCCGACGGCGTCGTTGACGTCTTCTGTGCGGCCTGAACGCGGCGCTGAGCGGCGGAGCAGGAGGCTCCGACACAAACACACACACACACTCTTTCTATCTCCTCAACATCGATATACTCTTGTACTTCCAATACCCACTCCTCACCACACTCCCTCCAATCCTGTCCTCATCTCTGCTCTGTACCACCTTGCCATCAAAGTCAACCAAACCAAACAACACACACTCTTTCTTCTCATTAATCCTTCATCGTTCATCGCATCAATCAAACGTTCTCTGGCAGAAGGATCGTATGGATATGGGTGTATAGAATTCCTGTGGCAGTCTGAAATAAGTATATTGTGAGGAGAGAAAAGGAGGGGGGGAATAGGTATCAAAGATCCTCCGTGACCGAGTATGGAAGGAGCGAATGATGGTTCGGGTCCTAAACAAAGATAAGTCTGTTGAAAAAGAAGAAGAAAAAATGGTATCCAGATGAAAAGACCGAAGCAGAGAAAAGCGTCCTGGATTTAGAGCCGAACAACGACACTCTCCCCATGATTGACCACCGCAAACGTATTCTTCCCTCCCTCCTCCGTCCCCTCATCTCCCTGCCGATGCTCCCTGACGAACCGAACACCTTCCTTCCCACAAGCCCTCCTCAACGCCCGAATACTCTGATGAACCTCGTCCTTCCCACCGACAAACGTGCCCCAATGAATCGCCAGGGCCGTCGCTCCCTTCCCACTACTCGACACATCCGCTTCTAGATGAGCAAATCGTCGAAGATGCGACGAAGCAGGCGGAGCATGTTCGTGGTGGTTCGGCGTATTCGGTTTCGGCGCCGCAGCCTCTGCCGTCATCAGCTGAAAGACCCTGACCGCATCCTCAGGCCCCATATGAACCGCACTCGTCAACCGCTCATCGACCCGGGGGAAGGGCGACCATCGTGGTGGGAGGGGGTCGTACGACTTCAGGAAGGAGATCGTTGCGCCTACGCTGATGGGGAGGAGGAGGAGGTTCGGTAGGCCGAGGACTGTGGAGATGTGGTTGAAGGCTGGACAGGCGGGGAAGGGGTCTTCTGATTCGGCTCCTGGTTGGGCTTCTTTCTTCTTCTTCTCTTCTTCTTCGTCTTCGATGTCCGCGACGGCCACAGCCTCCTTTGGCGAATCGACTACCACGTCAGCATCCTTTGCCGAATCCCCGTTCGTGGGAGGAACATCCGTAAGGATCCTGTTGTCCGTCCTCCCAGCGGCAGAGACAGAGGGAGGAGCAGGCGAACTACTGCCCGAAGACGAAAGGAGACTGGAAGCCTTACTGCCGGAAAGCGAAAGTCTCTTGCCCAACTTATTGCTCATCTTCCTGAGTGGACCACCCTCAACCGCAGCGCGTTCCTTCCGATCAGCTTCCTTCCTCTTCTGCTGTCTGGCCTTAGCCTCGGCATCCCTCTCAGCCGCCGCGACAGTATCGTGGAATCGGTACCCGGTATCACCACCGAAGAACGTGCGGAAACATTTCCTGCTCTCGTCTTCGGAGGGAGAGGAGTGGTGATACTCGACGACCCAGGAGGACCAGAGCGCCGAACAAGCGTCGACTGCATATCGGCCTGATTGGTGTTGGGCGGGTGTACAGATGACGCGTATGAAAGGCAGTTGAGGTTCGGAGAGGGCGTCCTGTTCGCGTGGGTTGAGTTCGGTTTGAAGAGAGGATGCTAGGTCGGCTGCTGCTGCTGCGGTGGATGGTTTGGGAGGTTGGGTGTCTGTTTCTTTGTCCTGGTCTTCGAGGACGCAGGTCGTGGGTACCTGTACTTCTGCATGCAACTTGGGCTGCTCCTTCTCCTCCTCCTCCTTCTTGGCATCACCAGCTACTGCTGCTGCTGAGACGGGCATGACAGGCGCCCCACCGAGGACCAACTCATCCCACCAATCGAGATCGACAACTCTCTCAGGATCGATGCCCAGCCCTTCCTGCACGAACCAGCTCTTGTTTCCGAGGGGAGCGACGAAGCGGATCCCGCGCTGTTCGTTGGCAGCCCAGAGATCGGAGATGGTGTCGTAGTCGAGATGGTCGTAGTGGTTGTGGGAGATGATGACGAGGTCGATGGGGGGTAGGTCTGAGACTTGGCAGGGTGGTGCGTAGGCGCGTAAGGGACCTGCGCCGCGTAAGGGCGAGCATCTGCAAGGAAACTCGAAGGGTGGTTAGTCGCGTCGCCCTTCTCCAAGTAATATGAGATGTATTGGGGACTGACCTGTTAGAGAAGATGGGATCGAACAAGATTCGGAAGGGATCCGTGCGTCCGTGGGCAGGGGGAAGGGTAAGGAGGGTACCGGCATGCCCAACCCAGGTAGCCTTGACCTTGCCCTCCTCATACTCGAAGTCAGGAGATTCGACAGAGAGATGCAACTCTGGATCGGTCCTCATCCTCTTGCGCATCTGTTTGCGTTCCCTGTGGGTGGCATGTGGGAATTCGTCGTCGATGTCGGCTTCGAAGTGTGGTGGTGGTACGCCCCATCGTAGGGAGTGCCAGATCTGCCAGAAGGAAGGGCGGATGAAGGATGGCCATGGGTTTTGGAAACCGATGCGGAGGAGGTCTGTGGGAGGTTCGTCTAGGAAGTCTGTGTTATCTTCTGTGACTGTGGATGGTGTTGACTTGTGGTGGTTGCGGTGTCGTGGGTGGAAGAACTTCTCGGGTACGGCGTTCCAGTGTGGGAGGTATGAGGAGATGCCTGCCTGTGCTGATGCTGCTGGGGATGTGAACACGTGATGTGCAGGCGGGTCGAGGTGTTGTAGGCGGTGTACTCTGAGTGGGACCAGTCGTTGTGGCAGAGAGTTCTCCATGGCTGCTATGGGATGATGGTGGTTGTCGTCCGCATGCAACTGCTCCTATTTAATAAGCTGAGTGTGAGGAAATGATCGCCATGGTTTTACGTAAGCAAAATGTCTCAGATCTCAATTACGTAACAGTGCATCATAACCTTATTTACAAAACACGTGGTCGCAGCGTGAGAACTTTGCATTACGCCACGTGGTTGTCTTCCCAGAATTGATCGATCGATTGCTCTTGAACACTTTCCACCAGAAGTGAGTCACGTGCTGCCAAAATCAAATCTCCTCTCACCCAACCTCCCAACCTTCCTTCCCTCTCACTCTTCTCTCCCTCGTCGCAGCACCACCTCAAGATCACCCACCTTCTTCAACCCACAGCACATCTCTGCCCAACATGGTCCAACGCGTCACTCTCCGCAAGCGCACCCCTTACAACACCAACTCAAACCGGAGGAGAATCATCAAGACACCCGGTGGAAAGCTCCGTTACCTCCACATCAAGAAGCCAGCATCCCAGCCCAAGTGCGGTGACTGCCACCAGGGTCTCCCCGGCATCAAGGCTCTCCGTCCTCGCGAGTATGCTAATGTCAGCAAGACCAAGAAGACTGTCCAGCGCGCATACGGTGGAAGTCGATGTGCTGATTGCGTCCGAACACGGTGAGTTTCTTTCTCTTTCATTGCTCCAGGGAAGGGCGTTGGGTTTCTGGATCGCGGCCGGTGTGGTTGGATGCGAGTCAAAGAAGAGATCGGCGGATGGGCAGTGTCACTACTCCGGCGGATGTATGGACTGGAGCGGAGACAAGTGGGGTGGGATGGGGGGAGAGACAGCAGAGCTCACCAGTCTCGATGATCCTTGCCGCCACGACCCAGCGCTGCAGCCGAGAGGCAGTCGGAGAGCGACCTCTGGCGGGATCAGTGGGAACATCTCATCCCCCAGCTGCGGAGCGGAACGATGGCATGATGGCTCAACGAGGAGGGGGGGGGGGCACATCGCAAACTCCTCCGCCGCAGTTTTAAGGATCCGGGGGGGAATAGGTTGCGGGGCGTGTATGCTTCCAGCTCGACACTGCAGGCACACTTCAGAGTATGGATCTTGGGGGGAGACGGAACTCCGACAGGCGGTGGTGGATTGGAGGATTCAGTCGGGGGCTCAAGCAGGGCCGTCCAGCTAGAGAGTGGTGGACAGGGCATGAATTGGGAGGCACGTAACGATGGGGCAGGCCTCGGATCGTGGCGGAGGACGGACCAGTTTCCCCAACCCCCCCTCAAAGTTATCGAAGTTGCAAAAGAGGGACGAATTGAACTGATCCCCCCCTTCCCTTCCTTCCTCTCGCTTCCCTCTGCACAGCATCATCCGCGCCTTCCTCGTCGAGGAGGCCGCCATCGTGAAGCAGGTCGTCAAGAACGCCCAGAAGACAAAGTAAATCAACAATGGTCCTTCTGCTCTTCCCCATGCAACACACATCACGCACATGTTCATTCCACCACCCCTCGACGAAGGCCAGACAGTCCCCGTCGGATTCGACCCCAGTGACGGACAGAAGAGAGTGGATTCAAGGCTCCCCTTCTCCTCTTGCGGCCCACCAAAGCTGTCACACACACACACACACACCCTGTATGCAAGCCTTTCAATCTTTCTCCCGCAAACCTTCTATACTCCCCTTTTTTTCCCCTTTGCAACTTTCAGCACATCAGTCCCCCCTGTTGGCCAAAGGTACACCAGGCAACGGGCATCAGCACGGGGGTGATGCAAAGGTCAGAGGGAAACATCCAAGGTAAGATCCACGCCGTGCGGAAACATATCGGATGAGATTATGGACGGGATTTCGCAGTGCGCCAGCAAGAGAGAGAGGAAGATGGGGGGGGGGGGGGGATAACGAGGACGACAAGGCAAGGGTAATATGGACCAAACGAAAGCTTTGGGAGCACATCAAGCATCAATCAAGGCGCCAAGGTCCCAAGCGCATACATACATAGCACCTTCGGACAAAAACAAAAGGGGCAGCTAGATTAAGCTGAGTGGTGCTCGTGTACAGTATCTACCGTGGAACGGCTGTCAAGTATCTGCTTACGTGCGTGCGCCACAGGCGATCACAACATTCGCGTCTTCGCGACCCCTCTCGGCCTTCCCTCCTTGCCTCTTGACCCGGCGTCTTCGCTCGCCTGTCGCAGTGCTTTCCAACTTACTTGCTCCGCTGATAACTCCTTCTCAATTCCCAAGCAATCCTTCTAGACTAAGTTCACGCACTCACACCCCACACCCTTGTCCACCCTGATCGGTATCGTTGAGAGGATCTCCTCGCCGGCCTCGCCCCCTGGTCTTTCCGGACTGGTCAACCCCCCTTCTCGGCTTGATCAACGGCCTCACCAAGAGCCTCTCAACAACGATACCGGCCGTCTTTGAACATCTCGGATTAGAATAAATCAAAGTCGCATTCTCCACCCCAAACACTTCGTATCATAATCCCTTGCACGATCGTTCTCCCGCTGCATACCAGTATTGATCCTAGAATTGAACCGTGACTTTATCATGTCCACTCCACCATGTCTTCTGATCGGTTACTACCATTAGCTACGTCTTTGCATAGAGCATACCTGGAAATCATCGCGCTGCGGAAGGGCGAAAAGATGATATTGTTCATGAAGCCAGCTGCTTCCGCTTACATAAAGCTAGGAAATGGTCACCGCTCACCTTGTGCTTGCCGAGTCCTGGCGTATCGTCCGGCAAAGACGAGCATTGCATCGTCTGCAGCGTTCGCTTTATGGATGGTCTTTGACTAATACCGTTCATTGTACACCAGAACAGTCATCGATGCATCACTGAGGGCATTTGGAAGCAGAAAGAACGTTGACCGTTGACCGAGCGTGGGAAATTTTGTGTTTGTTTGTTGCGGTACAAGTAACAAAGATTACGTACACAAGCAAGAAGCTGCAGCGACATCCTGCGGTCGAGCCGCGCCTACTTTCCTTGCCACGTACAGACGATCGCATCATGTCGCCACGCTGGTCGGGCCAGCGACTGGGATGAATTAAAATGAGCCGCTACTACACATGAGGTGAGCTCGACTGCGTCCCAGTGGCCTTCATGTTCGGATGCTGGTCTACTCGCTGATGAGAGAGCTTGAACTCGGCTTCCGCCCTCGCTACAACTCACAGTACATACATAGCTCCCGCCTTCATCTTGACCCAAGCATGCAGATGATTGATATCGACCATTGGCCGTGCGAAATGCGCTCATACCAGAGCTTACCTTTGAAGCGGTGGACGACGGCAATGAGGAGACGAGAACTAACGAGGTGCCAGCGTAGGTGACATTGTACGTCCTGTGTCATGCCCATTGTCAGCTAGCGTCAGTGCTGGGGACGGTGCTGTCCGCCCGACGGCTGACAACGACCTTGATTACATTAGCCAGGCAGCGGAAACGGTTTGCGACTCGAACGCCGCATGCTGATTCTGCAATGACAAGGTAGTGGAGATGAGAGCGGGTATGAAGCGGCGTGAGGCGTTAGCGGTCCACGCTGAGGCGCTGAAGCTCATTTCAGCGGCATGTGGGCGACTCCCCAAGTGGGAATCAACTTCATTCAAGACGCTCAGCCCAAGCCGTCTCATCTTCCGA
Source organism: Tilletia walkeri (assembly GCA_009428295.1). Lineage (NCBI taxonomy): Eukaryota > Fungi > Basidiomycota > Exobasidiomycetes > Tilletiales > Tilletiaceae > Tilletia > Tilletia walkeri. The sequence goes on from RDSH01000100.1 coordinate 14,336, forward strand.
ATGCCGGGCGGTCGCAGTACTTCTTCGTACGATGAACGGCGAATGCTGAATTACATATGGACGATGAATGGGGAGACCATGCTCGCCGCCCCGGCTCAGCCCAGCAATGGCGCAGAGAGCTCTCTGTACAAACCTCATCGCCTCATCTCTTGTGAAGTACTCCGCTGTATATCACTGCTATACTCGTACAGTACGGTCTTCGGTATAAAAGCAAGGCCTGCCCACCTTCCCCGTCACATTCTTCCTCCCACCACCCACTTTTTTTTTTTACCTCCCACTCATTACACCACAACCCCAGACTCTACCACTTTACTCAACTTCACTCAATCTCAAGATGAACCTCAAATTTGCCGCTCTTCTCTTTGCGCTTTCTGCCAGCATCGCCGCCGGCCAGGGAGAATACGGCGGTGAACCCGAACCCATGCCCATGCCCATGCCCAAGCCAAACCGCCGCCCTTCAGCACCCGCCTCCGGCCCAGTCGCCAATCCCGTAGTGAGTGCCAGTGCCAGTCCCTGTGCGTGCATGGATGTACAAATGGCAGACTCAACATCGTTCCTCTTGCTCTTTGACAGCACGACAAGTGCATGACTGCGTGCAACAAGAACCGGGGTCTTATCGGTAAATTTGGTTCCTGTGAACACCTTTGCACCTACTGCGGCAAGCACACAGAATGGGGCGTCTGCCGCCGGTTTTAGGACGACCATTAGCTCCTACCACTCAGCTCCTCGCGAACCTGCTTCGTCGTCATCCTAGGCAGAGGACAGGTTCTTGATCGACCATCTACCAGGCTTCTGCGATTTCTCAGTCATCTTCTGCGCCACGGTCCTGTTCGATCTCCGACTCAATCGCATCGTCGCGATAGCATCATCAAAGTCGTACATACTTCCATTGGAAGCTACAGACCCCCTCCCGCTCCTTTCCCTTTTCCACCACTTCCGCACAATATTTCCTCATCCACCCCTTCCAGAACGCTCATTCGATTCTCGCAATTGACAGCCCCCATCATCACCCACACCTCCCACACTTCAGAGGCTGAAACACCCTACCTCGTATGGTTTTACTTATCTAGCTGATTTACTCAGTGTAAGGATGTGTGAACGGACCGTGGGAAATTTCTATTTTGGCCTAATGAGCTGAATACATAAGCTGAGACAGACTCAACAATAAAGAGGCTGGAGGGAAAAGCGGTGAAAAGATAAAAGATGCCACGCGTGATACCAACCCGAATTGCTTTTCGGGAGCGTCCTTGCTTGAGAATAGAAGGGAATTATAGGAGGTAGGAGCGCGCTTTCTTACACTTCCCGCTCTGCCGCTGACGATACTTGTCCTTATTGATGCTGCATCCTTGTTCGAGTGCACTTCAATCAAGCCCTGTTCAAGCCCACAGACTTGCTACTGTTCTTTCTTTGAACAACTTCCGTAATAGAGCAGTGTGAGCATCATCATTCTTGTGATGAGTAGTCAGCCAGTCAGTGTCAGTGCTGGGAACGTTCTGAGCTTGCTGCGGCTGATGATACTACTGTTACAAAGTTACACAAAGCTGGGATTCAATTTTCTTCGAAGTGGTGAGGTTGCGCGGCTGGCCTTCGTCGCGCTGGGTATGGCAGAGATGTGGACGTTGCGTTGGAGGAATTGAAAGTGGTGGATGTGTTGCTGTGCGAGGCTTTGGGAATAATCATCGCTCGGATGAGAGGAGGTGGAAGTCGCAAAAAGGAAATGCTTGCAGGATGTCTTGACGGCCGTAAAAAAAATGAGAATGTGGTTTTGGGAATCCAAGGTTTTTGTCAGAGTCTTGATGTACCATGGAATTGGAAATATGAGTGTGTGTTTGTCTTTTTGATGGGTGGGTTTTCTTAGAGGGACGGTACGAAGCCGTTGATGACGGGTAAGTTGTTGGGCTTCAGGACGTTCTGCGCGAAATCTCCTATGACGTTCCCAGGATTCTTGGAGTACTGGAACAAAAAGAATGACACGAACCATCAAAGTTCAGAGATCGTTCCCTTCCCACAAGGATTGGGAGAAAATAGGAAATTGCGGGTGACTCACCTCGCACCACACGTTGTAAGCAGAACCCGGGTATGGCCAATTGTAGCCAAGCTGCGAAGGCTTGCACGCTGCAATCGCACACCCAACCGTAGTCGAGTCCTTCCACACCAGTTGGGTGAAGTGACCCGTCGCGTACGAGAAGTCCGGCTTGAGGAAGTTGTAGTCCAGGATTTCCCCATACCACATGCCCACGGAGTCAGCCATGGTCATGTCCATCCCGACTGACGAGGCTCCGTTCTCGCCGTAGGGCCCACCACTATGAGCCCAGATACACTTGTTTGCCCAGTTGGCGGCGAACCTGAAGTATGAGGAGAAGTTGGTTGACTTAGGTTAGTCACTCGTTCATTCGCAGAATAGTAGAGTACAGAAGCAAATTACTTACGCAGCAAGGTTGCTGTCCCAAGTAAGCGCAGGTGCACCGTGCCTTGCTCGGTACTTATTACTGCAGTGCAAGAAAAAAAGATAAATCAGCACCAAGATGAGAGCTGGGAATCCGCTACCGGTAACGGTGCATACGTACTGTGCGTTGAGTATGGCCAATTCGGCTGCCTTCTGAGCTCCCGCTGTCGACGTAGCGGTAGGAGTGGTCCTAGTCGTCGATGGTTTGAGAGTTGTCGTTGTCTTGCTTACGGTCGAAGAGAAGGGCCTTGTGATGGTAACCACATTCGTCTTCACGACCGGTACAGTCATGACTGTCGTACGTATGGTGATAACAGGCGTGATCCTGACAGTCGGTGAGGCCGTAGTCAACGTAAGGGTTCTCCGCGTGCCCGAGATTGTGGTGACCTTCCGAGTTATCTTCGGTATGGTAGTCTTGATCGTCTTCAACGAGGTGGCCCGCGACGTGATCGTCTTGGTGGACATTATCGTCGTCTTCCTGATCTGCGTAGTTATGAGCCCAATCAGTCTCCGCTGCAGCAGCTCCTCATCGTCTCTCTTCGGGTGCGGGCGTGCCTTGGCTCCAGGGGCAATGAGCTTGTAGGCACCCAATGACTTGCCTTCACTCGACTTCGAAGAGGACGAGAACAAGTTGCAGTGCGTAGAGTTTCCGCAGGGCGAAGCAGTCGAGGCTCGTCGGTGGATGACGACGTCGGCGTTTGCGGTGTTGGCAACAGGATTTGCCGCAGTGCCGCTGAGGAGTGCGAGAATAGCGAGGAATGCCAGCAAGAGGGTGTGTGGCGTCTTGCTCATCTTGATGTAAGGATGTTGTTCTAGACGGACTCTGGATGGAGGTTGGGGGGGGGGGGGGTTTGGAAGCAACACTGGGGAGAAGGGGGGTTGTGTGAGGTATGAGGGTGATAGAGATGTGAGCTTTGGGCGAGCGGAATGAAGGTGCGCTGACGGGATGGAACTGGAGGCGACTGGGAGTGCCTTGCTCTTATGCATGTGCTACTCGTAGGTGTAAGTTGATGAGAAGGAGCGGCGGTGCTGTCCCATCCAGCTTCCCCGCAACTTGGAGGGCGTTGGGCTCTGCTGGTGGAAACTTGCTTGTGGATGTTAGCGATGCGATGCTGCACTCGAGAATCTTTGCAGAGCGTCCCAATGGAGAAGAACGATGTCCTTGGAGCGTTGAGTTTTGGCCAAGATCTGTGGTTGGAATAGGTTGCAGAACGCATGTCGAAGTTCCTTTTTCGTGAGCCGCTTTCTTGCCACAAGGTAGACAAGACTGTTGAGAGGATATGTAGGGACGTGCAGAGGCCCTTGGCGGTGAGCGGTGAGCAGTGAGTGCACATCAATCTGAGTTCTACTACAAACACTTGAGAAGAAGAGAGAGAGATGTCAGAGGCCCTTGGCATGTCAGTTGTCAGAGCGTATAATGGGGCTCCGCAGACAGAGAGTGAGTGAAACGTCTTTTTCTCGCCCCGACGCGTTCTTCCCGCTTTCGGAGATGGAGAGTTTGCCGAGCGGTACAGTCAGTGGTTCATCGTGCTGCAGAGGGAGAGCAAAGAAGCCAGAGCGTCAACCACCATCAAGCGAGTGTTTTGAGCTCCGGCTCAAGAGATCGGTGAGCAAAGGGAGTGCGATGATGGAGGTGGAGAACATACATCAGGAGGGCGACACGAGGTCAGAGGGAAGTGTCCGAGGTAAGACGGATAATTACTGGATTGAGATTTTGGACGAGAATTCGCAGAGCGCCAGCAAGAGAGAGAGAGAGGAAGATGGGGTGGGGGGGGGGGGGGGGGGGGG
>RDSH01000100.1:26655-78317 GCA_009428295.1 Tilletia walkeri
CCCCCCCCCCCCCCCCCCCCCAAAAAAAAAACAAAGCTACGCCTCCGTCCCATTCACCCTGCCCGAACTCAGCTCAGCACAGATCTTTGTCGGCTTCGTAGACTGTACGGGCGACGGCCGTACACCATGCTACCGCGAATACGCCGGATACTTTGACGAGCTCATCCCCGCCCTCGCAGGAAACGTACTCGCCGCCACTCGTCTCTACGCAGGCTCCTTCCACCCGGCTCATTCGCCTTACGGTCCCCTTGGCTCGCGCTCATCAGGTCGATATGGGTTGAAGGTGTCGGACGTCGTGGGCGGGTTGTTGGCAGGGGACGACGGTCGACCATTTACGTCCTCTTTCTCCTTTGCGAGTTCGGACGGTGGATTGAATGGGGAGGTCGCTCAGGATTTGCTCGATGCTCCTATTGTGAGGTCGTACGACAAGCTCTGTCTCAAGTCTACATTCTTGTTCAACGAGACTTCGACGCCCATTCGCAACATTGTGGGAGATATCGATGGTACGTCCACAATTTCGTCACCCTCTGTCCGCACTGCTTCTTGATGTTCTAACAATCTATCTCCCCTTTCTTGGACCCAGTACGATCACCTCTGCTACCCGCCCAAGTCCTGACGGACGGCCAACTCTCAGTCAAGGACGTACTGGGAGTCACTGCAGCCGTTCAGCGCGCTCTCACGACCCAAGGCGCCAACTGCAGCACATACGCGAACTCTTCCTGAATCTTTTTGGACCTTCGATCCACCGCCCCGTCCACCGAAGAAGTAGGAATTCATCTCCCTGCCCAGTGCTCTCTCTTCGTCTTCCACCCGGGCTCTCCCCCTGCCGCTCACGCTCCATCGGGTCGCTTGGGGTGTGTTCCACAGTTTACTCTCTGTTGCTACACCTTATAAACCCTTAATCCATAGGTACATAGAACAAGATCCGGCTCCCCAATAAGACCAATGCAAATGCAAGTAACGTATCACTCTCGTCCACAAGAAGCTCATGCAAGAGACTGCCGTATGTAGATCATTATGGAATGCTGGAAGATGATAAGAAATGCATCGTCCTGTCGTCTGTCCTCCAACAATGTATTCGGCCCGCCCCCTCGGGTTCAATATTAATATGGTTCGGGTTGGGCCAGCCGGGGCGTGTGCTGCGGCCTTCAAGCTTCAAGCGAAGAACCATCATCCTAGCATCAAGGAGCAAGAACCACCGCAACCGCCCGCCTCCTACACGGCGTACGGCGTGCTGCTGTGGGGATATGGGATGCCCAGTAAAAGCTTGCTTTCAGCGTATGCACGAGGGAGAGGAACGGACGCCGCAGCGGGCGGGTAACCAGGTGGCGGTCATGACGCGGATCGGTTGCCGCCTAAGCTTGATCGCCGCTCTACTGTTGAAGGAGGTAACAAACGAATGTTACTTATGAAGCTTATAGGATGAGGCGACGAGGGCGCACATTGCACAGTTCGCTGGGTTGATGATGATGGGCTGACTTTGAGAGCTTGAGCTACGACCCCCTCTGACAGCTGACTGACTGACCTACTTATATAAGTTGGCCTCTATATACTGAATCTTCTTTTCTCTTCCCCCTCTTTCTTTGCTTTCGCTCATCCCTTGTCCCTTTCCAGTTCCCTTCCTCACAGATCTTGCAGCCATGAAGTTCCTCTTTCCCCTTCTCTCCGTCCTCCTGTCCGCGCCATCTGCGCTCCTAGCCGCCCCGACGAGTTCAAGTTCAAGTCCATCAATCCTCCTCCACCCGCGCCAAGCACCCCCGAACACGGTATACACCCGCTACCCGGAAACCGAGACGGCCTCTCTCAACCTGACCTTCTTCGTCCTCCCTGCTCCCCGAGCCTTGGCTGAGCAGATCGCGGGTGATAAGTACCCGTTGATGGCTTCTTTCAGGGAGAGGTTGCCTGCGGACGTGAGCGCTACGATTGGGGAGGACGAGCATCCTTTGTTCGTCTTGGCCTATTTCAGTGCCGAAGTCCAGTGCGTTTGCTTCCCTCTTCTTCTCGTCATGCGTTTGCCCTCGGACGATAACTGACAATCTTTCCACCCTTATACTTCAGCTACGCATCCGCGCCCATCGTCATCCCAGCACTAAGCGTAGTTCAGACGTATGCCGCCTTCGTTGACTGCACAGGTGACGGCAAGACAGCCTGCTTCCGTCAACACGCAGGCTACTTCGACCAACTTCCTCCCGCCATCCTCGGAAACGTCATCTCATCCATCCGTCTTTTCGCAGGCTCGTTCGACCCTCCTCATTCGCCGTACCGACCTATCGCGGGAACGGAGAAGTACGGCTTCAACGTGTCGGATCTGGCTGTGGGACTGTTGGGTGGGGGGAAACCTTATACTTCGAGCTTCTCCTTTGCGTCTGAGGGAGGTGGGCTCACTGGTGAGATGGTGCAACAGTATCTGGCTGGGCCTCTGGTGAGGTCTCTGGATACCAAGTGCTTGAAGTCGGACTACTTCTTCAACGAGACGACCACGCCTATTCGCAACATCGTTGGAGACGTCGATGGTGAGTGCAGAAAGAGTCTTCTCTCTTCCCGTCCACTGTCAGCTCTGAGCGAAGGGTTTCTGACCTCATGTGTCTTCTCTTTACCAGTACGATCGCCTTTGCTGCCTCTCAAGGGCCTGGCCGGCCAGAAACTCCAAATGAAGAACGTCCTTGGACTCGCCGCGGCAGTCCAGCGCAGCGCCACGACGGTAGCTGTGGAGTGCAGCACGTATGCAAACGGGGCCTGATCGACTGATCGGCAATCGACTTACAATGAGCCGCCCCCCTTTCTTTCTTTCTCACCAAGATTTAATGAAGTACCTACATAGACCGCAAGTTCGAGACAGTATCAATACTTTGAAAGTAGTCGCAGCTTTGGTTGAAGTCCAAAGAAAGATGAAGTGAAGATTGTCATTGAGAGGAGGAGAAGATATGGATATGTGCAATTGTTGGAATGTTTTTGTGGTGTTGTGTTGGAACGGTGACGAGAACGAGTGGGAGAGCCAGAGTCTGAACCTGAACGCCTGAACGTTGAACCAAGATAAACTGAACCATGAACCTGAACCGCCCTGCAAAGTACCTGCCCGATTTACCATCACTGCTTCTTCGAGATGGACTGTGCCTCAGGAGCATAGGGCGCCTTCTCCACAATCGCCGGCCCGTCATTAGGCCCATTACCTCCCATCCGAACCTCGACCAATTCTCCCTCCGGTGTGCGCGCCTTCAAGGATGACCCCACGGCAACCCTGACCAAACACCTCCTCCGCACACCCATGATGTCCTTGTAGACACAGTACACATTCCGACCCGCCAGCGCAACATTACCCGCCCTTCGCTCCGCATCGGCGCCGTACTTATGTCCAATGACGCGAGAGGCCGCACTTCCTGAGTCCGAGATGAGCGTCTCGCCCGCTTGTTCGATGGAGTCGAGTAAAGAAGAGGCAGCGATGATACCTCGGTTGATGATACCTCGGACTCCCTTCGGTGGGGGTCCAACCGTACCATCGGCTTGAGGCTTGCGTTGGATACCCGTCGCACGACCGACGCGGTCCCCGACGTTGGAGGCGACGTTGAGGATGGCGGAGGTGGTAGTCTGGGAGATCGAAACGGCGTGCGAGGTGTACTTGTTCACGACGTGCGAGCGGGAGTTGGCTCCGGTCGAAGTAGTCGCATAACGCGAAGAACCCACTCCACTACCTCCTGAGCTTCCACCCAGAGGCGTACGAGGGAAGTGCGACTCCGTAGGCGAGCTCGTGAATCCTGAGCCCTTCTCGTTGTCGTACAAGGGTCCGTTGGCAGGCGAAGACGTCCCCGATCGCTTTGAAGGGGTACGTTCGATGTACGAGTCTGCAGCCGCCGTCATCTTACTGCCCAAGAACATCGAACCTTTGACGAGAGTCTTGCCGAGGAATTGAGCAGAATGGATGAGCCAATCCGTCTGAACGGTCCCGTCGCCTCCATCGCGAATCTGAGCAGCTTGAGCAAAGGCGACCTCGTCGTTCGACAGGGGAGAGATGCGGGGTGCATTGGCGTGAGATCCACTGAGGTCGATAAGGACTGGGTTCTTAGCGTCCAAGTTGCTCCGAGACGAAGCGAGGGCATCTCGGTGAAGCGAAGGATGTTCTTCGAGTGTTCCCTCGAGATGACCGATCAACTTGCCATGTTCGTCAAAGAGCTCGACTTCGCCCTGTCCGCCGCGTGGAGGCAAGCTGGGCAGGGGAGCAGCCGAGGAAGAGCCCGAGGAACGAGTGGCTGTGGCAGCTGAGAAGCTCGGTGGGGGAGCTTCGTGCGAGGAGGAGGAGGAGGGCTCTTCGAAGGCGCAGTACTGTGCGAGGATGTCTTCAAAGTAAGCCTCTGCTGCTGGGTCGATTTCAAAGGGTGTCTTCTCGTCCTTGCCGGGAGTGAGACCAGGCAGTTTGAGAACAATGTCAGGGTGTGCGTTGTTGCCAGTGGCGGCGACAGAACCTTGCTCCGGTGGGTCGATGAAGCGGTAGGTGTGTGTGGGGCGATGAGCGACTACTCGTTGGGCCGCGGTGAGAGGGAAGGGGCGATCGGATGCGGTGGTTGGGTTTCTGATGTTGAGGACTAGCCATACGTCGGGATGAGCATCTGGGTCTGCTGTGTGTGATGGGTTGTTGATGTCGATGGTGACGAGGACAGCGCTGAGGTTGCCTGCTGCTAGTTTCTTGGTGAGGTTGGGTGCCTGCTGCTGCTGGTTGCTGGTCGCTGCTGATGTTGCTTCCCAGAGTTCGACGCCTTCGATGGTGATGAGTTCGACGCCGCGTGGTCCTGCGCTTGTGGTCATGGTGAGTGAGTGAGTGAGTGAGTGGGTGAGGAGGTGGAAGTCGTGCAGATGGAAGTTCAGGTGGAAGTGGCCCCTGCATTTTATAGCCTCGAGAAATGCCAAGACCTGTCAAACACCGACGTCATCCCTCAGCTCCTCACGTGATCACCACCGTCACCTCGTCACCCTTTTGGAACGATTGCTGTGCAGAAGAAGAGAATGGCACACAATCACGCTCGAAGAACCCCGACCCTCGATCAGAATTCACGCAGAGGATTCCCGACTCAAGCTTCGCTGGTGCGCGAAATAGGATTGCAGGAGGGTGTCAAATAAGAGTGGCCGTCCAAAGGACACATCCCAACCTCGGACCGCCCCCATTCGCTCACGCCTTGCCCTGCCGCTTGCCGTTCGCACGCGGCCTGGGTCGGATCACCATCTTGTTTCCGCGACGAGAACCAGGCTTGCGGGTACGGGCAAACTTGAGCACACCGGACTTGGAGCGTGGGTGCTGGAGAAATGTGAAAAGAAGAAAAGTGTCAGGGAAAGAACAGACGCCTCATTTGGTGAAGGGGAGGGGTTGATGCTCACCATGTTCGACTTCGACTTTCCTCGTCCACCACCGTGAGGGTGATCGACGCTGGCAGAAATAGGAAGAATGTTGATTAGCAATGGTATGACCAAAGTGGATCTTCCTCTACGGTGAAAAACTCACGCGTTCATAGCCACACCACGGACCTTAGGCCGACGTCCCAACCATCGACTACGACCAGCCTTACCCAGCCGTCTATGCTCATGATCCGGATTACTCACCCTCCCCACCGTCGCCACACACCTCACAGGCACAAGCCGGACCTCACCAGACTGCAACTTGACCTGCGCATGACTCTTCTCCGTTCCAAATCCAGTGCTTGTCTCCGCTGCTGGTGCACCGTCTTCCCCGACCTCAGCGACTTGCTTGCGCGCTGTGAATGCGATCAGTTGGCCACTTGTTCCTGCGGAGCGGCACAACTTCGCAGGTCCACCTGGGTGGAGGGAGATGGCGTGGATCGTCGTTCCGATGGGGATTAGGGAGAGCGGAAGGACGTTTCCGGGTCGAATGGCACGGGTACGGAAGATACCGAGGTCGAGAGCGGATTGCTGTCGGGGTGCCGATGCTGCTACCTCCTCTTCTTCTGCTGCTGTTGCTTTTTCCTGTACTGACTCTGCGGCGTCCTCCACGTTGGGAGGCAAGACAGATTGAGGCTCCGAAGGATCCACCGTAGCAGTCGCAGTCGTAGTCGCAACAGCAGGAGGAGTAGCAACCTTCCCACCCTGTCCGATACTGTGATCGGACCGGTATGACTGCACTTTATCACCCGTCCTCAACCCTTCCGGCGCAAGGATATAACTCCTCGCTCCCGTCTCACAATGCTGAATCAGAGCAATATGACCACTCCTTCCCGGATCATACTCGATCCTGAGCACATCCTGCTCCCCAGCTTCCCACCGGAAGAAATCGACCAGACGAAGTCGACGCTTATGACCTCCTCCTCGTCCGCGAACCGTTACGTGTCCATGGTGATTCCGACCACCCGAAGAGCGCTTGGCGACCGTCAACTTGATTTCAGGCTCGCCCTTGTGTAGATGTTCGTTCAGGGGCATACGCACCCATCGGAGTGAGGTCGTAATAGGCTTGAACGTCTTGAACTGTCGATCCTTCCGTACGAAGGGCGTGCTCTCCTTGGTAGAGACACCCAACCGGGCAGCAACGGACATCTGCTTCCGACGCAACTTGGCATCTTTACGCTGAGCTTTGATGACCGCTCGACGTTCCTTGCGCAGAGGCTTTGTTCGGAGGGATTCGGGGTCGTGAATGAGTGTGCGAGCTCGGACGGCGGAGATGATGTCCGTCGAGGGAGGCATGGTCTGTGGGATCTGAGAGACGGAGGACAGAGAGCGCTTGACGAGTTTCTCGACGGGAATAAGAGACTTCGCAAGGGCAGCCTGTGTTCTCTTTGTCTTGGTAGCCTCGGCAGCTAGTGTTCTGGGGGAATTCCTCTTTGCTTGTCGAGCTCGTGAGGAGGCGGAGGATGAGGAAGCGAAGGAGCGGGTGAGGATGTTGCTGCTGCTGCTGGAACTTGCAGAGCTCGTCGCCGTCGCTACTGCTGCTATCCGCACTGAGGCAGCCGCAGACGCAGCGACCGCCGCAGCCGCTGTGACTGAGAATGACCGCACCTTGAGCATCGTATTTTCACTGCTGCTGCCTGCTGACAATCCTGTTGGTGGTCTCGTCCTCAGAAGCCCCCGGTGAGAAGAACGGAAGGTCGCAAAAGGTGTAACTTGAAAATTAAAAATTGCCTCTCCCAATTTGGCCAATTTTCGTGGCTGAATTTTCAAAATTTTGACCCACTTCGGGTGATCGGGAGAAGCCGGGACTCACTCACTGACCTCGTTCGCAAGGGAGGCAAAGGTATCCCCATCCCTCAGGGCTTTGAAATCTGAAAGTGAGAAGGAAGAAATAATGCAAGGCCCTCCTCTCTCCGTCCTGGCCTCCTTCTACCGCGGCGGCACGTCCCGAGGTCTCTTTCTAACTCCCCGCACCCTCGCCCCTTTCCACCCTCGAGTCCGGGACGCAATCCTCTGTACAGCCCTTGGCTCGCCCGACCCCGACCTCCGTCAAATCTCAGGTCTAGGAGGCGGTCTATCGTCCCTGAGCAAGATCGCGATCGTAGGTCCTCCCGATGCAAGTCTTCATCAGAAATTGAGGGATCTGGGATCGGAGTGGGAGTTGGCGGGCGTCTCGTGGGCCGATGATGTTCGACGGGCACAAGATCCGGAAAACGGGTGGGATGTGGTCTATCGATTCGGACAGGTGCCCGTCATGGGTCCTCAGACCGTCGATTGGAGCAGTACGTGCGGAAATCTCGTCGCTGCGGTTGCTCAGTATGCCATTGATTCCGGTGCGATTCCTCAAGAGCGTCTTCGGGACTACTACGAATCGAACGCACAGGAGGGATCGTCACACCATTCATTCGTGTTCCCGCTTCGGATCTTGGCGGCAGACAGTGGGAAACGGATCCTGGCCCGCGTTCCAATTGCTGTATCTCAGGGATGCAAGGACGGCTTGTTCTTCTATCCGGCGAGGTCGGGCGATGCTTCCATTGCAGGCGTACCCGGAACAGCCGCTGAAATCTTGATCGAGAGTCCGCTAGACTCTAGCATCCTCCCATCAGGAAAGGCTCGAGACACTGTGAAGCTCGCCAACGGAGAAGAAGTCAGTACCCATTTTCCATGAAGTGGCTCAAGTCTTTCCTCCTACTCATCGCATTTGAAGTTTGACGCCCCTTGGAATTCCCTCTAGATCGAGCTAACTCTCATCTCAACGGGTCTACCAACAATCTTCATCCCTCCCCGCGCAATTTCAGCCTCTTTCGAGCCTTCCACCCTTCTCTCCCACCCGTCCAATCTTGATTCACACCCAGATCTACACCCCCGCCTCGAAGCGATCCGACAAGCGGCTGCTTCTCTATTGTTGGGTGGTGCCATCAGTCCGTCGGCACCTAAGATCTGCATCGTCGCTCCTCGGACTGGAATGGCTTACAAGACCACGGGCGGGGAGGATGTAGGAGAGGACGATATGGACATCCTCGTCCGTCCAATCAGTGTGGGGGTACGTATCAGCGCAAATCATCTCCCTAATCCTCTTTTGCTCACCCTGCTTCACCTGTTTAAAGAACTTCCATCGGACAGTACCCGCTACAACACTCTCCGCCCTCGCGGCAGGCTCTGCCTATGCCTCTTCAACAATAGCGCAAGCCATACATTCATCCAAGCCTCGCAAGACCTCAGCAGCCTCCTCGTCGACTTCCATCCGCACTCTAACTGTAGGCCATTGCGCCGGTCTAGCCAGTGCCTCCGTCCGAGTTACGCCTTCGTCCAGCCAAAATGGGGAGCTAGTACCCGAAGCTATCGTGTATGTCCGAACGGCCAGAAGGATCATGCATGGCTGGGTGGACTTACCAGCGTTTGGGAGTCCCCTCGTGGATGATTTGGACGGATCGAGAGATAGCGGATCGTCCTGGCTTCCTGATCAAAAATGGTTTGAATCGGATGCATCGAAAGGGTTAGGACCTGAAACTCTGGACGACGCTCGAAGCGCGATGGGACTTGCAGGTTCTGGCTTGTCACATTCACTCTCTTGGAATGGTATACCAAGGGGACGGTAGGCAATTGTATAAATGCTCCATCTGCTGATTATGTACAGTACACATACAGTCATGCAGTGAATGAACCCGTCGCATGGGCATCTCCCCAACACGAACCGAAAGGTCTGATCACAAACTCGAAGCCTTGCCCTGCAGATGATCCCAATGTCGGTCGAACGCCCGTGAGCGATACGACGAATTCAGTCCGACTCCTCTCGCGCGTCGCAGTCCCAAGCCAGACAGAGTCCCGCCCGCCGCTTTCCGATTGTGCGAATACTTCATAGAAATGCGAAGTCGGAGCGAATTCCGGCCAAGTGAGGAGGAAGAGGCCATCCTGTCCGCGCTCAACTTGCACAGTATGTTTCAGTGGAGACGTAGTCCGGTCTTGCCCAGATCCCAAGCTCAGATAGACTTCGCCAATATGAACCTCCGCAGGGTCGCTCTCACTAGCTGGACTGTGTACGATGACACCCAGGATGGCTTGAGGCTCCATACTTGCGTGTGGCGTGGAATTCCGAGCTTGGTCAGTCGTGATGGAAAAAGTGGAAGAGATCCGTGTCCAGGATGAGCCTGGAATTTTTTGCAGCTCGTGACTCTGTCCTTGAAGGATGGATCCATCGACGAAGCGAACGCCTATCCGTACCCGACTGGTGTCAATGTCCGTACCATGCAAGCACGCCGTCGCTTGAATGATCAGATCCGCACTATCTGCAGTCGACGTTGCAGTAAGAGGAACCCAAGACACCGGGACGAAGAGAGCTTGACCGGAACTCCATTCGGATCTGGAGGGAAGTCGTAAGCGGAGTGAACAGTTTCCCATCCATACTTGATCCTCCGAAAGCTCAACATCGACGCTGGCCGGTCCGCTTTGCAGGTTGACTGACATCGTGGCCGATTCCGTGGTAGGCGGTGTGAACACGTCCGTGCTGTTTGACATCCACACGCAAGAAGGGCGAGGCCAGGTTGCGTCTGGCTTCGGCAGGGAGACACCAGCATCGGTCCACCCGGCCAGTACCCTTCCACGAGCACGATCCTCAAGTGCTTCTTTCTCCTTACGTCTCGCCTCGTCCGATTTAGCATCACCAAGACCGAGCTCCTGTGCGGTCGACGTCGACGGTGGCTCCTCTGTCGATCTCCATATTGCGACCTGTCGACCTGAGACGTACCATGCTGTACCCGACCCGCGAGAAAAGGTGGTATGGTAGAACACTTTTGGCGCCGAATGATTCGTCCCCGATGACTTGAGGGACTTGTCCATGAGCGACGGCGGTGCCCTCGCAGGGAAGTACGTGCTCAAAGCACGCTTGAAAGAATGTGGCTCCGCAGCCGAAGAGCTTGAAAGTCTCGCCGCTGTCGAAGAACGGCCACCTCCGACCCAGAACCGTCGATCGAGTTCGGAAAAGTCTTCCCACGAGCGTCGTTCTGTCCCTCGACGATCTTCAGAGACTGGTTCCCATATTGGAATGGAGGAGGCAGGCGGGTCGATCATCGTACCCGGTTCAGCATGCTCCCAAGTCCACCCGGGAGCGAAGAGCGCGACACTCAAGCCCAGATCAGCGACGGGTGATGCAACTCCATCCGATCTCGGGCTTCCTAATCGTTTGCTCCACCAAATCGAAGATCCAATCATGTCCAGACTCCGCCACGACTGAGCCCCGCCCCAACAGTTCCGTCCAAAGACGTCGATCCCGATGTAAGCCTCTGATCGAGACCTCCCCGCCCGGTCCAAGATGGCGACAGAATGGGCGAGCGCAGGATGAGGATCGACGTCGTACGGCGCCACACTGTCCGAAGCCGCTAAATTTTTGGTAGAGGAAGGGTCGTATAGACTTTCTTCGGGTGCCGGTCCACCGGGCATATCTGGTTGTTCGATCTTGGGCTTGGGAGGACGAGCCCAGGTGTAGTTTGTAAAAATTCCATCGCTGACTTCGGCGAAGGAGACGTTTTTGTCGGTGACGGCGTCCTGCCATTCGAGTTTACCTTCCGTCGTCACGGAATCATACCAGAGAACAGTCCACTCCTTCTCGTCCCTTCCGGCCTCTCGGAACCGTCGCCGTCCCTCCGAGCGCAACAAAGCAACCCAAGCCCGGAGTCTTCGTGCATTCCGAACCATCTCGTCCTTTTCCGCGGCCGAGGTAGGTCGTAGCCAGTCTGGATACCATGTATAGCCTGAGACGGAGAAGCCGAGGTCGAGAGGTAGTTCGACGTTGATGAGGTATCCTGAGAAGTTGCTAGATAGGGCAAGGTCGATCAGGGCGGGGATGTAGAAGGGTGAGAAGCGGAGGGGGGGTTTGAGGGGGGAGTACGAGTCGTGTGGTCCGCGAAGGAGGAGGGAGAGCTCAGGGATGGCCTCTTTCCATTCGAAGATGCTGTGAAAGGAAGTTCTTACTCAATCAGCACGAACAGGATTCGAGGACAACAAGAATAAGAAGAAAAGTAGACTCACACTGTCCCAAGCATTTTGGCTCCATGTCGGTTCGCGGCGGAGTTCCACCCCACGGGAGGGCAGGAGATGCGTCGGTGGGAGAAGTAGATAAAGATGTCGGCTAGGGACCAGTATTCAAAGGTGTATCCTCGACGGTCAAATCTGTCGTTGTAGCCGCCCTGGAAGTCGTGGCAGATTAGCAGCTTTGGTCTTTGCGTATCGGATTCTGGTCCTTCTTTTGGTGCGGGTGGGGTCTGTTAAATTCATGAAGGGGAGTCAGTTCCTCTTTGCCAGGGAATGTAGCTCGGTTTCTTCACTCACCTTCTGGGCATCTGCAGTCTCGCAAAGCTCATCGCGATGTTGAAGTTGTCCACCTGAGTAGACGAGCTGGTGCTTCTCCCCCAAGTCCCTTGCTTTGCACTGTGCGATATACCATTTGTTGAGACTGGGCAGATCATCGAAGAAGTCGGGAGTTGAAGATGGTCGGAGGGGTGCGGAAGACCATGATAGGGCGACTGAAGTCAGAGATGAGGCTAGATCAGGTGCGTATGGCATTGTTTCTCTTTCTTCTTGCACACACTGGAAGCGATGACTGTCAGGATGTCGAGATACGCTGACGTGGCCTTTTGGACTTTCGGTGGGTGCGCACGTGATTCATATGCTTTGGTCCCCGCAACTCAATAACGTCATGCAAAAGGCGGGGAAAGCAAATTCCAGCTTCCATCCAGCTGAGCGCACGAACCATCACCACCACCCAACCCTGAACCTCAGACCTCTGCTCTCCTCCAACACAGAAGAAATCAAAGGCAGATAATGACACGCCCTCTCGTCGGAAGGACCGCCCAGCGCATCCTCACCAGCACCAGCCAGCAGACAGCCAACACCTCCTCCTGGACAAACACCGCAGCTCGCACAGGCCTGGTATCCTCCCCTGCTGCTCCACGCATCATCACACCAGCCACTGGCCCAGCTGCCATCCGAGCCCTCTCCACCCCTTCCAAGCCCGTCTTACTTCCCGCAGCAACATCACCCGCACTCAATGAAGAGTCTGACAAGGCCGCACAACAAGGTCTCCTCAGCTCGCTCCTGCACGGGTCCGAGAAGGCGAAGAGTGAAGGTCTGACGATGTCCCACTCCTCCGCCGTCAGTCGGGGCAAGTTCGTACACGAGATCATCCGACACGAGGTCAAGCCTGACTGCACGGCTGCTTACAAGGCTGTCTTGGCTGAGTACTATCCCAAGATTGCCAAGGACTCGCGGTTCTCGCTTCGACACGTCGGAAGCTGGGAGGTCTTCATTGGTGATTTGGACACCTTCTTCCACATCTGGGAGTACGATGGATATGAGGGCTATGATCAATGCGACTCAGCGTACCACGAGAGTGACGTGAGTCTATTTTCCTTCACTGTGATAGAGGAGACGCGTGGCTAATCCATTCCATATCTTCCACACCTTTCAGATTCAGCGCGAATTGTACGATAAGGTGCGACCATTCTTGCGCGGGCGATCGTCTTGGCTCAGCCAGGAGTTCTCCTTCTGGCCTACGAGTCCACCTCACGACACCAACGGCGGCATCTACGAGCTGCGGACCTACCATCTCAAGCCTGGTCACCTCTTGGAATGGGCCCAGCACTGGTGAGTTTCTGGTTATCTCTGATACAGTTGCGGCACTTTATGCTCAAGTCCCCACGCTCTCTCTTCCCATCCTCATCACTCAGGCAACGCGGTCTGGAAGCTCGACGGTGAGTGCGAGGCGCACGTTCTTGGAAACAAATGCGTGGTGTGTACTAACTTCTCACCACTCTCCTACAGCAAATTCGTCGAGCCCGTTGGCGCGTGGTTTGCACAGATCGGAGGTCTGCACACCGTAGTTCATCTCTGGTCATACCCCAACTTGGCAGCACGCAAGGAGACGCGTGATGCTGCCTGGCAAGTGGCTGTGAGTGTTCTCATCAATTGAATGCGCTGTTCTGAACCCTATCCAGCTGACCATATGCGCCTCTTTGCACTTTCTTCCCCTCATATCAGACTTGGAACGACACAGTCAGCCAGGTGGGTGCTCGTATACCATTCTCCTCTGCGTATTGGATGTAAATGTTGACCCCTCAACGCTTTTCCCACTACAGACCGTCAAGTTGATCGACAAGATGCACGCGCAGATCATGCGCCCTCTGCCCTTCTCGCCCCTCCACTAGTTTCCTTGACTCGCGTGCTGCTTTTCTGTACTCCTACCTCTCGTCTGGCGTCTGTCTCTCGCTTGGAAATATGAAAAGATGCCTCTCTCTCCCTCTCAGGTGGTGTGTGCTTCAAGGAGGTGGGACTGAGATTTTTGATCTCACCCAACGCGCGTCATCGGAGGTCGCTGCTGTTGACGTCCACCACCTCCAACCCCCAACAATATGAGCAGACGACCGCAGTCGAGAATCTCTGCCTTCTTCGGCAGTCTTGGGCGCTCTGGTGAACCTCTAGCTGGGCCCTCGTCCCCGTCTCCATCACCAGCAGCGGCCACAGCGACCGAGGACAGTGAAGCCAGGGGCGACAGCGAAGGCTATGGCTCGACTGCGCAAACACCAACTGCTGCTGCATCTACTCCCTCCTTCGTCCCTCGCTCCCGGACATTCTTCAAGCGGAAACGTCCAGATCCGCGCGAAGCATGGCTCCTCTCCAAACGACCTCCGTACAGACGCAAGAGAGTCAAAGTCCTCTTCGGAGCAGGGGTCATCCTTCTCATCCTCAGTCTCGTCACAGCACTCCTTCTCCTGCTCAATCTCTTCGAACCAATACCGGCTCTCATTCCGACCTCGAATACGCCGGGAACAGCCTCGCTCTGGTTCGCACTTTCGGCAGCTCTCATCGTCGCTCCGTCCCTGCTGGTCTTCGAGCTCTCCAGCAAAGCGACATATGCCGTCCATTCGACAAGCACGGGCGTCTTGGGCATCGCATTGCTTCTCATCCTTGCGTTGACGCCGTTACGACAGTCAGAGACGCTTCTGTGTGCGCCTACAGTTGCGCTTGCTCTCATCGCGTGCGGCTGGGCTCTGGTGTCTAGTTCTGTGGTGGGAAGGCTGCAGGAAGCCTATGCGATCGGTGCACCGCCGGGTATCTTCGTACCTACGGGCGAGCAACCGCATCCTCCTTCTACTGCAACGGCAGCGGAGCATCAACGGATAGGATCGGAGGGCGATCTGGAGGCTACTTCGGACGAAAGGACGCCACTCCTGAACGTAGTATACACGACCTCGGTTCAACATGTCCAACGCGGCTGGAAACGCGCCGTCAAACTCACCCTTGCCATCTTGGCGAGTCTGACGATCTCCGTCCTCATCGGCTTACAATCCTTCAACCTCCTCTTGACAGGGACAGATGCAGGTCTGCACCCCATCGGAGATCGAGTCCTCATCGACCCTGCCCAAATCGGTTCTCAGCAATTCACATCTAGCCGAAGGATCTCTACAGAGGGACACAATGGAACGATCGACATTCCACCGATGCCTTTGCCAGATTGGTTCCGCGCCGTGCCCGCTTTCAAACTCCACGTCGCCTGCGAAAGCTCCCCACCCCATACAGGTCACCAAGGCGAAGGATCCAAAGCTTCCCGCCCTACAGCCCTCTTCTTCACCGAGCGAGGCGTCTCAGGTCCCATAGGCGCCAACTGGATCAGAGATATGGTCCGACGCGCAGCGGACGGGGACGAGTATGGGAATGGGGACAGGAACGACAACTCGACGGATGATGGTCATCTTTCATTGGAGAAGGTTTGTTTCATGGATCGGGTGGGATATGGACATTCTGATTATGTGGGTGGGGCGGAAGGTGTGGCGAGTGTGAGGTTGAACACGCTTGCGCTTTATTCGGCTTTGGGGAAGTTGGGAGTTTTGAATGGGTCCTATCCTTTGGATCCGGATCGGCCGCCGGTCAACGAGACGTCTTCCGATTTGGAGATGGAGGCGTCCTTTTGGGGCTGGCCGTGGGGTCGACGCAAATCGACGTCCAAGCCTTCTCCCGCTCCTGCTCCTCCCACACACGGGAACCACTCAGCAAACGGAACCTCTCCACCGTTCATGATCATTGCCCAAGGCTACGGCGCCCTCCACGCCCGCCACTTCGCAGCCACGTTCCCGACCTTGATCCATTCCTTCCTTTACATCGACGCGGAGACTCCTACATCCTTCTATACGCCCACGATCTCGTCACACTCTGGACTTCGAGCAGGGTTTGGTGCATGGGGACATGCATGGGGCTTACATACCCTCGGCTTCGTGCTGTACGACGTCGCACCTGCGTTGTTGGAGCCGTTGGGTGTGATTCGGCTTGCGGGTATCGTGATGGGCAAAGGAGCGAAGGATCGGGTTCTTGCGCCGCGATGGAGGGGCGGGGCGCGGAAGTCGGATGCTGGTGGAGGTGGATGGAGACTTTTGGGAGCTGGTGGGGCGAATGCTCGTTTACTCAGTACGAGTCTTGCCGAGCGGTTGGATGCGAATCGGGGTGCGGGGAGTGAAGTCCCTGTTGATCAGGTTGTCGCTGATGATGATGGGGAAGGAGGAACACCGGTGGTCCGTGTGGTGGGCGGCTCAAGAAATTATCGGGAACTTACCAAACCGGAAGTCGTCCATGTGCACCAGACTGAGCTTGCTCGTCGTCCGACGGCCATCCTTTCCTCCTTCTGGAAGGTCCATGCTGACGTCACGGGCTGGGCGGAGATCCAACGGACCGAACTCGTCAAAGTGGCCAGAGAGGGCGACGGTCTTGTCGGATGGTGGCGGTTAGGCAGCCCTGCTCGAACGGGGACGGGCGGGGACAGTGGTGAGGCGGAGGGGATCTGTGCGGAAGGGTTGGGGAGGGTATACTGTGAGGAGGCTGTGAGGAAACTTCTTGCGCAGGGAGATTTGGATGAGCGGCATCGGAGGGAGAAGGGTGAGGGTTCGAATCTGGCGAGCACGAGGATGCGGGTATTTGACGAGCAGGATGACGACCTTGATCCGATCAAGCCTTGGCCGCGGCGATCCTAGGTCCGCAGGTCAAGGATGTAGCTTCTCAAACGATCTATGTAGATAATATACCTCAGCATCACGGCCCAGTCCGTATCTATACAGTCATGGACCCAGCAGGCCATGCTCCCCCCACCTGCCTTCGATTGACCTGCCTCGGCCGAAAAGAGGAAGCTCCGAAAATTGAAGGGACCGGAAAAATGCCGACAGGATCCCGAGATCACCCGAGGTGGAAGGCCGCATTTTTTCTCCTCTATCATCACGCCCGTTGTTCGTTGGGGGGAGGTGCGAAATCATCAATCGCACGTTCGTGAACCCTTCGCTTCTCTACCACCATCCCACCACTCTGTCCTGTGCGACTACATAGATCCCTCTCCTCTCCTCTCACCTCTCTCTCTCTCGCTCTCCTCTTCCTCCCCCTCCTCCTATAGACATTCACCATGGCAGTTCCCGGCGGTAACCCTGGTCAACAGATCAGCATGTCCACCTACGGCAAGTTCGCCCTCTCCGGCGCACTCTGCTGCTCCATCACTCACGGACTCATGACCCCCGTCGATGTCGTCAAGGTAAGTACAGCAAAAAGGCTTCTTGCGCGTCTCAACCAAAGATTCGGACTGACGGGAAGCTCATCCGCTTTGAACAGACCCGTATCCAACTCGAGCCCCAAATCTACAACAAGGTGCGTTGACGATCTTCCGTCCTGAGCCGGTGTGTCCGAGGGAGTTACTGGCAGCGAGCTCACTCTTTTCTTCCATCTGCTATTCCTCTCCCTTTGGTGATCACAGGGTATGGTTGCTGGCTTCCGGCAAGTCGCCTCTGCCGAGGGTGCCGGCGCTCTCCTTACCGGTCTCGGTCCCACCATCGCTGGTGAGTAGATCAACATGTCCGCTGTCCTTTCCTCTCTGCTCGGGCTCACGCATGCTCACCCTATTCATCTTTCTTAATGCGCGTGTCCACAGGTTACTTCCTGCAGGGAGGTCTCAAGTTCGGTGGTTACGAGTTCTGGAAGAAGACCATTGTCGACAACGTCGGCTACGAGAAGGCAAAGGAGAACCGCATGGCCGTCTACTTGACCGCTTCCGCTCTCTGCGAGTTCTTCGCCGACATCGTGAGTCATTTAAACTTCCCTTGCTAATGCGGGACCACGTCTTCTCTGACTGGTGTGTGTATCTCTCGCGTCCCACTCTATACGCGTCGGCGATTTTTGTTTCCTTTCAGGCTCTCTGCCCCCTCGAGGCCACTCGTATCCGTCTCGTGTCCCAGCCCACCTTCGCTAACGGCCTTCTCGGTGGCTTCGCCCGTATTGCCAAGGAGGAGGGTCTCGGTGGCTTCTACGCCGGCTTCGGTCCCATTCTGTTCAAGCAGATCCCTTACAACATGGGCAAGGTGAGTTTTTGAGCTAGCTTTTGTGCATCGTTCTTCGCCTTTCCGGCGGAAATGAGCCAAGGAACGCGTCAGTGCAGAAAGTTCCATTTGGATTTCGGTGTTCTGACTTTTCTTCCCTTTGTGTCTCTCTGCAGTTCGCCACGATGGAGGTTGTTCTTGTACGTGATCTTCCGATTCTGAGGTCGCTTCTTCGCGCGTCACTGACGCGTATTCCTCACAAATTCCACAGGAGGCTGCCCTCAAGGCCGCCAACAAGAAGAAGGCTGACCTCACCAGTGGCGAGGCTACCGTCTTCAACCTCGGCTCTGGTCTCATCGCCGGTTTCGCCGCCGCCACCATCTCGCAGCCCGCCGACACCCTGTGAGTAGATTTTACGCTCATGTCGGTTGCGCGTCGCTTTTCGCTCTGGATTACTGACGCGCACACTTTTCTTTCTCCCAGTCTGTCCAAGATCAACAAGCAGAAGGCTTTGCCCGGGGAGACCGTCACCTCGCGTCTCGTCAAGATGTCCGGAGAGCTCGGTTTCCGTGGTCTCTTCACCGGTCTCACAACCCGTCTCATCATGGTCGGGTTAGTACCTCGACGCGTCTTGGATTGTACAAGGGCGATACGAAAACTGACGCTTACCTGTCCGATCTCTCTTCCCTCTTTCCAGTTCTATCACTGCTGGCCAGTTCGCCATTTACGTGAGTAATAGAATTGTCGCGTCTGAAAACATCAACGTGTTGAGCACATTGCTGACGCGTAACAATCACATTGTGAACTTCTGCAGGGCGAGATCAAGAAGGCTCTCGGTGCTACCGGTGGCACGGAGATCTCTGCCGCCTAAGCGCAGACCTCCCTTCCACACTCCCTGTCCACCATCGCAGATGCTGGTCCACCTCGGCATCTGATCCATATACAAACCACACAAAAAAAACCTCTATCATCGCGGAATAAATGGCGCCTCTGGCCAGTTTGTCCTTCTCTCGGCTCCGTCTGAACGACTCAAGCATCGCGTCCCACTCTCTTCGACCGGCTTCCAGCATGATCAACGCCGGGCCCCTTTTGCGATTATTGCATTTACTCCTGTTCAATTACCCCCCCTTTTTTGTGCTGCTATGGTGGGGATCAGCCAAATTATCCAGCAGAGCTGAGCAGACCTGCACTCCTAGAACCTCCTCCCTTTTTACGATCCGCGCGCTCCAATTCCCAGAGCAGTTACAGCAGCATTTCACGTTTTGTTCCTCCTGTTATCCTTTCTTCTCCCTCTTCCTCGCGGCTGCGGGCTTGTGTCCTCCAAAATGCGTAATCAACCCGCTTTCCCCCAAGCTCAGAATTTCCATGCGGAGGCCCCCCGATCTAGCAAACCACCATCACCATCGTCATCTCGTCGCCGACAGCATCGCCAAAGGAAGGAAGAGAGACAAGGGACATGTCGCTCTCATCGCAAGCATCTCCGGTGTCGTACGCTGAGTACCGCACTCAGCTCGAGACGCTTCTTCGCACAAACACAGACGCTCAGTCGGAAGCGTACCGCAACACGGTGATTGGCAGCAGTCTGAATGCCGCTCGACTCCTGCTCGCCTACTCCTACGGACTCGCCCACGATGAGTTGCTAGAGTCCACTCTTCAGGCGATCGACGAGCGTGCGGCTGCGCTTTTGGACGATCTGGACGATGATGAGGAGTCTGCGCTGGACAGAGCTACGCTGCGGCAGAAGTACGAGGGCAAGACGTGGAGCTGGATCGAAGGCGTGTACGAGGAGGACAGCAGCGACAAGCCGAGTCCACCTTCTTCTGCTGCTGCCCAGCTGAGCGAGGTCGCCTCCCGTTCAGCGGCACTCTCCGACCTCATCTCCCAGGGAAGACATATCCGCCCTTCGCTCCACCCCTTCAACCTCTTCCGCTTCGTATTCCACAACCTGGACTCATCCATAACCACCGGCTTACTGCGCCTCCTACGCACATCCCATTTACAACAGACACAGAAACTCCTCTCCTTCGGTGCACCCTTCGCTTCGCCCCAGTGGTGTCTCGTCACTGCTCTCCATCCGGAAGTCCAACGAGCCGAACTCGAAGCGCTTTGTGCCCATTTACTCGAACGCGCCCATGCAGATTCAACCTCCGTCCGAGCTCGCTTCCGACTCGTCAGTCAAGCGCTCGCTCTCGCACCGCCGAATCAGCTTAGGGCGCTCTTACCACAGTGGACCCTCGTCTCGCGCGAGGTGGAAGAGGCGTTGCAAGGGGCGGATCCGTATGAGGATGCGGCTACGGCTGCTGCGAATGCTGCGCATGGATTTGGGGCTGGGTTGGGGTTGGGGCAATTGCCCTCGATCGATATCAGGGACTTGAGCGCAGGTGTACGGTCATGGTCTGCTTCAGTGGGCAGAATGGTGTCTGGTGTCTGGCGGTAGAAGTGGAGCCCGAAATCCAACACCTTCCCGCAATTTTCCAGGAGCTCTCGAGAGAAACGCAGGGTACTGAGTGATAGCTACAGGCGAAAAGGGGGGGGGGGGGGGGGTATTCTAAGATGTGTTGCAAAATGGAGTGACAGATGAGTACAGGGAGTGTGGTCTATGCAGGAAATGCTTTTGACTTCGTCTCTCATAATGTGGACGCTGTCGCTGAGTTGGCTGCATGTCCGTTCAGGGGTAATGTCGCCGCCTCAGCTTCGGAGGACACAGCCTGCGGAGCCGGGACCACGTCTGCGCCAGGCACGCGTGCAAGCATAGTGGCGAAAGTCAAGTAGCTCGTATGCCCTCGCATCTGTAAGAGAAGAAGAAAGGGGGTCAGTTATAAGAGGCAGCATTTTCCTACACGCTCCTCGACTCACCTCGCCCACGACTCGGCCGTACACCTCTGCTTGCTCGTACAGTCGCGGCATTGGCCCGGCAGGTTTGATCGCCGGTACGGCGCGTGCATTTGAACGTCTATCCTCGTCGTCATCCCCCTCGTCTTCATCCTCGTCGTCTTCCGCCTTCGAGTCAACAAGATTCATATGAACATCATCATCGTCGCCCTCTCTCTTGCTGCCAGCTTCGCCATTTGCAGGTGTTGATGAGCCATCAGCTTCTGCATCCGCTATTCTTCGTTCCCGATCCACTTTGGCCTTTTGGATCTGGTAGGCCCTTCGAACCTCTTTGCGCTCCTCGACTTGGAGGATGCGCTCAATGACCGCCGAAACCTCCCGTGGCCGCTCAAGCCCCCATATTGACTTCTTCGCTGCCGCTGCTGCTGACGCGTTGTCATCCCTCTTCCTTTTGCCCAGTTGAGAATCTGACTTGCCCCCCTTCTTCTTCTTCGTAGATTTTGAGGTCGACTGTCCTTTCCGCTCGTCATCCCCATCGCTTAGCTCGTTCCCATCCGCTTCGCCATCTCCTTCGTCATCCGACATTTCCCCATCTAGACCGTCTTCGTCCTCCCTGGTCTCTGCCCGTTTGGCGACGAGTGGGGTGCTCTCGACCTCGCGCATGAGAACCTCCCAGGTCTGCACATCGGCAAAGCCCTGTGCGTTGAGGGCCTGGACGGTCTTGAGGACCTGTTCTATACATGGGGAGAAGCAGCATATTCTTGTGGTGTGGGATCGGTCGAGATGGGGTGCGACGAGAGGAACGGCTTCCCAGGGAGCTGGCAGGTCGAGGAAGACGGCATCTACGATCGGGTAGGTTGGGCTTGTTCCGTTGCTGGTTTCTGTAGAAGGCTCACTTTGAGCGCGCGAAAGAAGGAAACCGTCTTTGCAGACGTTCCGATGTGTCATACGAACTACTTTTGCTAGCCCATGTGCAGCAAACTCGACCCTGTTGAGGTAGACGCGTAAGAAGTCAGCATGTATGCCAGCATTTAGTTAGAGCGCTGGGGGCGCGTGGGCTCACTTTGCCTTGGCGTATCTTTGCTGGTGGAACTCAAAGGAGAATACCTTCCCATCTGTGTGGACATCATCGCAGGTGTCATCGATCGTAGAGAGAGCGCGTATCCGTTCAGCTGCGCCTTGTTCGCGAGGGTCATTCCTGCCGACCGACTCTGAGCCTGTGCCCTGGAAGCGACTCGCTTGATGCGCCCTACCGACGGTTCGGGCGAGGGAGTGGGTGAATGATCCTGAGCCTGTTCCTGCTTCAATAATGCGCGATCCTGGGGTGAGCCTGAGCTGTTGAGTGATGAATGCGATGTCGGCCTGGTACAGAATCTGAGTCCGATGTGGTAGGGAGAGCGTCCATAGCTCGGGAGTGGGGCGAAGGATGTATACGAACCCGCGACCGTTGGAGGAGTTTACGCGCGAACCGAAGGGTTTCCCGAGGAAGGATGTTGAGTGGGGGAAGGCGCCGAATGAGTTGACGTGGACTGCGCCTGGCTGGACGATGACGGGGAGCGGGTTCCGGTTGTGGGAGAGGTAGACGAGGATTAGGTCGCCTTCCTCTATGAAGTGTGAGTGTGAATTGGAGGGCTGGGTCACTGGCGCTTCTACTGCAGGCGTTACCGTCATCGCTGCTGCCATCATGCGCTGGTCTCCCTTGCTGTATGTCCAGCTCACTGCGGCTGCTGCTTCCAGATCTTCGCGCCTTGGAATTTTTCGACGAGGTGGTGGTGACTGGTGGTGATGGATCGTCGCTCGCGTGGCAGGTCCCGGCCCGATCCGGCCCGGGCCCGATGACCACGTGGCGGGGGTGGAGGAGGCCACGTCGCTCAACCGAGTTTCCCACGGCTTTGGGAAAATGCAGAAAATCACGAGAATAAACCGCCGAAAAACGCTGCGAAAAACTTCTTCTCACCTTCTCTGTCGCCCGCCGAAGCACCTCGACCCGCTGAACCATCTCCATCCGCATCCACCCCCAAGATCAACCCCCCCCCTCAAGACACAACACAACTTCTGCCCAGCATGGACGCCTCATCACCCGTCACACTGCGCACGCGCAAGTTCATCACCAACCGTCTCCTCCAGAGACGTCAATTTGTCCTCGATGTCATCCACCCCGCACGATCCAACGTCTCCAAGGACGAGCTCCGCGAGAAGCTCGCCGCTATGTACAAGGCTAACAAGGACGAGGTTGTCGTCTTCGGCATGCGGACCGCCTTCGGTGGTGGACGATCCACTGGCTTTGCTCTCATCTACGACAACAAGGACGCCATGAAGTTCGAGCCCCGATACCGTCTTGTCCGAGTGAGTAGCCCCCCCCCCCCCCCGAGTGGTCGATGGTGGATGGATGGGTCGGGCGATGGCGCATCACGCATTTGTGAGGGTTATCAAATGCGCTGGTGGAGAGGGGCTTTGGAAGGCATACAGGGAACAAGTCCGGGAGTCCAGGTTGGACCGGGTTGGCTCCGCCAGGCAAGAGGTATTACGGGTAGTGGAGGGGGCGCATCAGACACATCCGCAAGGGATATACTCGCCGATTATATGTGCATGAATGCTCACTTGTACACTTTCTGCTCCTCCCCTCTTACAGGTCGGCCAAGCAGCCAAGGTCGAGAAGCCTTCTCGCAAGCTCCGCAAGGAGCGAAAGAACCGTGCGCTCAAGGTCCGGGGTACCAAGAAGAACAAGGCCAGCGAGAAGAAGAAGTAAACAGCTTCGCACACTTCAAGCGAACATCCATTCTTCTTTTTGTGCTTGGGCAGCGGCGATGGCGACATTTCTGGTTTTGGGAGGATTGTAGGAGCAGCGACTGGGATACATGCTGTCGGAACGGTCGGGCGGCGACCTCGGCAGGTGGTGGAAGAAGGCCAACGCATGTTCCACCCCGGCGCAGAGACATCGATTGCGTCTCTTGTAACCATATGCAGACTTCTGGCCGGTGCGGAAGCGTGGAGACGTCAACTTCCCTAATTCCGCCAGGTCAACTTCTTTTTTCCCCATGCAATACTTTCTCCTTCCACCTCGCACCTACGCAACACAACACACACACACACTTTCACGCATTCCCCTCACGACCCGTGTGATCAGCTCCTTTGGCGGATTACGCTTTCCTGCCATCTCTTGCACCGTCGCCTTTTCTCTAGCTCTTTGAATCCGCCGCATGCATCATCAACTCTTCGCCATCGCTCGAACATCACGACGACAGAAAGGTGTGAGCTTCAGCCACTCATGAGAACTGATCTCCCCGCTCCCTGTGAGAGTGCGACTTGTGGTGCTCTTTCGGGAAGAAAGGAATGTGAGTTTCATGCGATTGACCTTCTACCACCGTTACTCTGAGAACCAACCAGACCATGGATCAAGAGGGGGACAGTAGCAGGCAACCAGCATCGCTTTGGGAATTGATTATCGATTGTTGATGCTCATGAGAGAAAGAAAGGAAGATCAAGATGCCCAATTGGGGAAGGACAACAAGTCAACAAGTCACGAGCGCAAAATGAAGATTGATATTGGGCTGAGCAAAAAAGCACCGGCGGTAGATCCGCGGTAGAGCAACGGCTGTCAGACCGGGCTACGGGCAAACCGAAAAACGGAAGCTTGCTGGCGGCAAAACAGGAAGCGATTTTTTTGTGAAACTCCACGGACTTTTAAGTATTTAAGTATGGATTACAGAACCCGAAGTTGATCACCGCTGTAAGCTCATTACCAGCATTGGCTTACAAACAACTAACAAGGCCCGGGCGGCCAGTGCTCGGCGTTGACTCTTGAACTCTTGACTCTTCACTTTTGGCCCTTGGGCCTTGCCGCCTTGGCCCTTTGGAAGATGGCTGATAAAATGCAAATACTATTACAGTGACTTTCAGGGACTGTGTGCCTTACAGACGTATGGTGTTGGTTTTTGAAAAGCAAAACTGTGACTTGAAAATTAAACATAAAACATTAAAGGTTTTATTCAAGTTACATTTACGTAGGTAAGTAGGTTATTTCAGATTTTCAGAAAGTGCACTACAGTTAATACAGTGACTGATAGTAACTGTTACAGTGACTTGAAGTGGGACTTGGAATAAAAGGCCCGTGCGCGACGAAAAATAATTAAGTAACTGTAGTATAAAAGATTACACACCGTTAATGCCCTATAGTAATAACCCCCCTCAAACTGTTGTGCATCGTGGAGTGCTGTCTATCGCATGCGGGTACAGAAGATAAGGATGTGTGTAGAAGAACGATGACAAGATAATATTAAACATTAAACAATAAGCATGTAACGGAGCAAGAAGTTGCCGTTAATGTGTAGTAAAGTTAGAGTGAATTGATGATGGTCGAGAAGGAAGAGAGAAGCTACAGCGGTGAGAAGTACAGGAGAGGTCACTCGGCCGAGAGAAGGTATCGGGGAAAGTATGACAGAGCTCGGGAAAGAACGGAAAGAGAGAGATAAGATAGAGAGATAAGATGAGACCACGTGGATGACCATGTGGCACCAGCACATCACCCCACGGCCCACCAGGAGAAGCAGCTGTCCCAGCTGCGATGAGAAGGAATCGGAAGAAGAGGATAGGAGAAAGGGTGTAGAAGAGAAAGGGACGGATGCCAAATGGAGAGAGAGGGAAAGATGAGAAGGGGATGACACGTCGATACCTCCGGCACAGAACTATACCTCCGGCACAAAGCAATGAGCATAATGAACGAAAATACTGAATGATAAAAAGTAAACTGGAAACAATTTTGGTATTCATTTTCCTACTCCCTAAGTCTCTAATCCCTCCTCCCTACTCCCTCGGTGTGAGTCACAGAAGTCTGGGGAAGACTCTTGATCTTCAGTCAAGGTCACTATTGACTGATTGCTATTCGCTGAATCCATGCTCCAGTCATCACGGCCTCACACCACAGCACCCGACTCCGACACAACATCATTTCGAAAACCACAACCACTTGTCGACAACTTCTTTTCAAGCCCCAAAAGACGCGTAGCTGTGCGCTGGTGAGCATTCCGATTTACGACGGTACTGAATCCTTTCTGAATTTCTGATTGTCTTCCTTTGTTCCTTATGCTCAGTAACACCATCCACTACCACACTGCCATTCTTGCTTTGCTCACAAAGTCACAAGTTACAACTCTACCTCATCATAACAACAGCTTTCCGTAGCTTCTCCTTCCCTCTTCATCGTATTCATTTCCCTCTTTTCTAAACTACACAGGTCACAGATCCTCAGCACTGCTTCAAGATGTGGTCGCTCATATGCCATAGAATGTCGCAGTGACTGGCTAAGCAATTCCCGGAATGATCCGTCAACCACGTGGGTTTTTGACGATCGGGCTCCACCCCGCCCAGCGGGCAGCCTGGGCTAATATCTCTCGATTTCCTTACTTGCGATTTAACTTAGCAGAAATCAACGCTTTCAGTAGACAGGTTAACGACTCTGACAACCTTTCCCTGCCATCCCCTCACTACTTCAGAGTCAGCGGCAGCTGGCATGTAGCAGCAGCAACGAGGCGTGCTTCCGGAGTCAGAAGCACCAGCATTGACAACTGTCCCAGTCCTGAAAGCTCGTGTCCGCGTGCCCAATCGGCAATCCTATCATTCCTATGTACACAGCAGAATCAAATTTCAAATGTGTTGTTGATCTCTTGGATTTTCTTCCCAGGACTCAGACCCAGCTTGGATGGCTCTGACCTCTGAGCGCTGAGCTCTGAGCTTGGATGGCTTTATGGCTTGTGGAAGCCTTACCGTTTTTTGCCACGCCCATAATTGAAGCTTGAAACTGTGTGAGATGAGAGATCAAACTACAAGCGCGTGAGCGGAGACAGTGGCGAAAGGAAAGGATGAGACTGCTGGAGATTCAGTGTCGCAGTGTCGCTATCCTGTCAAAACGCTGAGGGCCTGAGGCGTATGGTGAAGCGTTCATTTCTGCTAAGTTAAATCGCAAGTAAGGAAATCGAGAGATATTAGCCCAGGCTGCCCAGCGCTCGGCTCCGGCAAAAGTCGCACAATTTTTTGCATAGTCATAGTCATAGCCGTAGGCGTTTTTCGATTTTGAGAAATAGTCATAGTCGGAAGTCTGACTATAGCCGCCATAGCGACTATAGCCTCTGGATTTTTTGAGCAGGTAATTGCGGCTATAGTCTGACTATGGCGAAAATAGTCAGACGTCCCTCGTGAGGGCTCGGCAGTCTAAAAAAAGGTATAGTCAGACTATGCGACTGAATTTTCCCTTTCGAATCAGCCTCAGATCCTCAGGCTGCCCTCGGACAGAGCTTTGTTTGTTGTGGATCAAAACGATCATCGACCGAATCTCAGAATCACGCGGTTTTTTGAACTGGCGGGCGAAGCCCTGCCCAGCGGGCAGCCATTCCGCCTATCGGCGCCGCGACAATCAGGACGTTAGGATCAGAGCAGAGGTTAAAATCAGAAACATCAAGGGCCAACGATACAAGCCTTCCGTCCACAAGACCTGTGTTCTGTACCCGGAAGTGATACTGGGGGCCTGTCCAATCAGGCCACTGCTCGTACTCGCATTTGCCGATAAGATCTTTGGTTCCAACGTTCCAACGTACGAGCAGCTTGTAGACATTGCTCGGGCGTCGACGCGATTTCAAACCCAGGGCGACCTCACATTCCCACACGCCGATGGGTTCTCTCGACTGCCCATCATACGAGCCGGCAGTCATCACAAGGCCCCCCCTTCTGAAGACCAAACCACTTCAGACGCGGCTTTCGACCATCGGGAAAGTCGCGGGATTTGTACAACCAGTCACATGGTATTGGTTGCGGAGATTGTCGGTGTCTGTCATGTTGTCAAGCCGGATCCCCTCAAGCACTATCGCTCACTCTCTCGGTAATCGGACCGTCCAGACCCACGTTGGCCAGTTCATCCTGCCTTACCTTCCAAACGCGTGGCCGTGGACATGCAAGACCTGATCGCGGGGAGGAAGGAGACCGACCCCGCCTCGAGCGTCTCCGGCAGCAACGTCACTCGTCTTGACGAGTCGTTCGGACGACTATCCAAGGCTATCATTTCGGAGATGGACTCTGGGAACCCCGAACTGCTCGCTGCTAGAGCCCGTCTGAAATCTATGGAGCCAAGCTCAAAGGGGCTTTAAGAGGCTCAGATTGCATCAGTCCTCACGCGTAACGGATGATGCGAGAAAAGCATACCCTATGGCGGCAGGCATTAGAGACGCAGGAAAACGCCTTGTAGCGAAGTGCGATCGGCGAAGTTTTCGTTTGGCGACAAGAATGAAGAGCCCCCTCACGGCCTCACAAGGACAATAGCGACGAGGAAGAGGATCCTCGTCTCAACCAGGGCAAGGTCAGGGCATTCAGCACAGATCATTCCTGAAACGAAGCCGACGTATTCAGTCGCGAAGAGGACGAAATGTCTGTCTCTGAGATCGTGCCTGGTGACTTTTTCAAGTTTTTTTGATACTTGCGAAGCGATCGATAACAAATTTGGGAGGCTCACGAAAAAATTCTGCTAACATGGACGACAACCGTCTTTTTCCATCGCTAACCCTAACCCTTTTTCTTTCCTCGAATAAATGGAAACCAAAAACCAGAACGTTCGAGGTTTGAGAAAACACATAATGGAACCAAACGAAGCCGCAAATTGAAATGCCTGAAGGTAAATGTATGAAAGCAGAAAATAGAAATCACATCCAAAAATAAATTTAGATTTAAGATGTCAAGTGATGCGTGATGGTGGTGATGCATGTTCTACAAATCATAATCCATACCAAGATCTAGGCGTGCTGACGAGCGGTCGCAATCTGTGACCCGACGTAGGTCTTGTAGCCTGAAGCCCGGAATAGTCGCAGTTCGAATTGCTCGGATCAGAAGAGACGACAAATAATGAAGGAACAACGGGGGAGAGGCAGTAATACAGTGGGGCGGAGGATTACCTGGGGACGGCGGGAGAGATGCGGACGACGTGTATGAGCGAACCGAGAGTGCTGATGTTGAAGAGAGTGAGTGAATTACTGCGGGAGGGAAGTCGGGTGAGCAACGGAAGACAATACGATAGAGACGAGTGTAGCTTACCTTGAGAGTCTTGATCTACGCGTGCATGTTCTCAGTGGCTGTGTCCTGCGACTGCGACCGCTCTGTCATTGATATGGGTGAGTGCGTGTGACAAAGGAGTGATGTTGGCCCCTTGGTCCGCGATCGTAGTGAGAGCCTTGCCCAGCTCGGTCTTGAGGGCTTCGTTGTCTTTGATCATCGTGGCGATCTTGCTGTAAAGTGAGAACAGTCAGCGGGAGAAAGAAGTGTCCGAGGGAGGGGGGGACTCACGTCGACTGGTCAGAGATGGTTTGCTTTGCTTGCTCGTATTTGGCCGTGAGGTTGAAAAGTTGCTCATATGAGCTCTTCGCGTCCGGCTCCATGGCGTCTGGCGGATTTGGCCAGCGGAGATCGAAGATTCCGGTATTGTTTGGGACGTTGAGGATTCGGCCGTTCGACGCCTCGCTTGAGGCGTCGTAGTCGGAGATGCTGGGGCCGTCGTTGAGGAAAGGAGGATCGCGGAGGGGAGTTTCAGACAGGGACCGATTCGTCAGCGGATCTATTCTCTTCGCTTTGTTCTTCCGCTACAGTAGCAAAGTCAGACCAGCAAACTATTGATCAGTTGATCTTGTTGTAATGTTGTTCTTTACTACTGGCACGAAGAAGGTAGGAATGTAGGACGAATGATCTTAATTGCGCTTTGCAACTGGAGCCGGGTTAACGACGCACTCAACCTGTTCTTAACATTGTCGATACTTGTAACTTGGTCAGTTATATGTAATCTGCATACTTATAAGTAAGATAAAATGAGGGAGACAAGATGAAGACTGACGAAGACCGATGGGTGAGCGCAAGTACTGAATATGAGAGAGAGTCAGGACGAAGAAAAAAAGGCAAAATGGAGACGCGCGCGCAACTAAACACGACTGAGGACGAGTTTTGTGACCCCGTGCGGCAAAAATTTAGGACACGTGATGGATTCGTCTCTGGGTCCTGGGAGGGAGGCGATTTTGCAATATCATACTAATAATTCTCATATCATAATTATGAGTTATAATATTAGTCTCATATGAGCTCATATGAGGTACCTAATACTAATCTCATATGAGTTTGGCCCGAAAAAATGTGCACCTAATACTCATATGATATTAGTTGGACCCATTTTGACCTAATATATGATGTGTGCCGTACACTGCCTGGAGTCTGGAGTCTGGACAGACTTGTGTTGTCGACTGCCGTGCCCTCGTGTGACACAGATGACCGCTCCCGGGCGGTCAAAGGCTCCGAGCCCCCCCCCCCCCCCCCCCCCCCCCCCCCCCGCCGCGGCCAATAAGATATTCCTAAAAACAGGCGTTACGTGACTTACGTAGGGGTAAGCCGTAAGGCAGGGTACAGTTAGGGCTCCAGAAAGAGTACGGAAACTTTTACCCTTTTCGGGGTAAATGTCTCGGGGTAAAAATCCGCGGGTGCCGGGGCGGAAGGGGGGTTAGAGGGCGAATCGGATTTAGATAAAGTTCATACCTCGTGTCAGCGCCAGGGAAAAAGCTAGCCGTCTCGCACCGACTATGTACCGGCTTACCGAGACCAGGAAAAATTCTTGGAGATCAGAAATTCAGAAGGATCGGGGAGCCGAAGATTTGCTTGAGAAGCTCATCTTGGAAGTAAGGAGCGAGCCACTCGCATACATACACATTCCTACTAAGCGCACGGAAAGGTCATGGCCAGCTTTGTTAACGCGGGGAGCACAACGCTGCCAGCTCTGCGGCTGCTTGGTCAGGAAACCATCGTCTACACCCGCACAGCCGATGCCCACAGCGCTCCCATCTCCGGCCTCCTCCCCTTGAGCACGGCAGCGCCATCAGGTTTGTCCTCGTCCTCGTCAGCGGTAGCCAGCACAGGCGCAGCAGGCTCAGGCGAGAGCTCTGGGACTGCCGGAAACGGAAATGCGATCCCTCCGACACAGCCCACGATTTCCTATCGCCAAGCTGTGTCGCCAGCTTCGCATGCGTTCGACATCAACCCATCGGCTAACTTGGTAGCAGCTGCCGACGTCCGGACACCGACTCTGCTCTTCTGGACGCTGCGCTCGGATGTCCTTCTTCAGCGCATCATCGCACCTACAAGACTCACCACCGTTGCTCTCAGTCCGGACGGCGATCTCTGTGCTGCAGGCTCGACCGAGGGAAGTCTGTTCCTCTGGCAGATCAGTACAGGTCATCTGCTCGCCTCTTTCGATGCTCATTATCGCGCCGTCACGGTCTTGACCTGGTCACCCGACGGACATGCGCTCGTTTCTGCCGGCGCCGACAGTCGGATCTTGGTCTGGTCGCTGGCAGGTCTGCTTGCTCCTGAGGCACAGAGCCAACAGGCTGCCGGTGGAGGCTCTTCATCTTCGCTCACAGGCGGAGGGTCAAGTCATCAACCCAATGCATATGCCACCTTGGCCGACCACACGCTTCCCGTTACTGCTCTTGCTTTCCCACCTACAGCTCGTTTTCCTGCTCCAGCGACGCTCTGGTCTACCAGTCTGGACGGCTCGCTCAAATTGTGGGATATTCGGACGCGGTCTCTTTTATATACCTACTCGCTGCCCTTCCCACTTCAGCATATCGCCTGTGATCCTCTCAATCGCT
The DNA here is from genome assembly GCA_009428295.1 of Tilletia walkeri. Classification (NCBI taxonomy): domain Eukaryota; kingdom Fungi; phylum Basidiomycota; class Exobasidiomycetes; order Tilletiales; family Tilletiaceae; genus Tilletia; species Tilletia walkeri. Next base: position 57,869 of record RDSH01000100.1, read on the forward strand.
TCATCTACGTAAGCACGGCGCCGCCCAATGCAGCTTCAGCATCGGGAACCGAGGGGTCAAGCTCAGCCTCGCATCAACAACTGTCACGAGTCTTCCGGATTGATGTCTGTCAGAAACGGGTACCGACGGGCACAGAATATGTTGCGCAAGAAGAAGCACAGAACACAGATCCGGGGAGCAGTGCAGACGGGCGTGTCATTCGATTGAGGTTAGTTGAAATCCAGAATCTCTGCAATTCACATGGGAACGCCCAACTGATATCAATGCTTCTTCTCGATTGTCAGACATCGAATCACGTCACTTGCATTGAGCTCAGGCTCAAGTCATTTGCTCGTTGGAACAGCTGCATCGCATCTACACGTCTTCGACGCGAATTCGGCCCAGACTCTTGCTGTCCTGAACTTGGGTCCGAGCATTGTCTCGACTTCGTCTACCTCAAATGGCGGGACAACATCTTCATCGACACTTTCTCTCAAAGCGAACAGCGGTGGGGGCTCCTCCAACGACATCGGTGGTGGACCAGGAACATGCTTTAGTCCTGGTGCAATCACGAACTTAAAGATGGCCGTGCTTACTCCGGTCCAAAGCCGGATGAGTGCCGCCATGGGGTCGGTGAGCGGGACTGGGCTGGCGAAGGGGAGGGGAGCAGGCGACGAGGAGTCAGTACCACTTGTAGCATCCAATTTCGGTCGAACAGTGACACGGCCATCAAATGCGAGTGCTGCAATGGCGGAAGGAGGAGGTGCTACTTCTTCCTCAGACGGTGTTGTGTGGCGGCGCATACCACAAGATCTTGATCAGGTGAGTCTCGAGGAAATACCAGTCTTCCCGTGCTGAACTGCCAATCGCTGAACGGCTTTACTTGGACTTCAGATCTCGCAATACGTCTGTCCGCCTTCTTCACTCTTCCCTCACATCCACCCAGTTAGCGGCTCCTCTCTACACGCCAGTTTACCCTTACCAGGTCTCTTTGCTCCGGTGGCTTCTGGCTACGGTTCTTTATCGGTCAACCAGACCGGCTCGTCAACGCAGCGACAGGAGGAACTTGAGGCTGAGGTGGCGAGACTACGGGGTCAGCTGGAGGAGGCGAAGCGACTGAACGAGAGGATGTATGCACTTGTCGGCAGCGATTCAAATGGGGCGATGCAGGAATAATAATGAGGGAAATGCAATTGATTGACCCCTCCCTCCTATTTTGTTCTCACCCGTGCGCACACCCACGATCTTGTGGGCCCGCCCTGATGGGATGGGTGGGACGATGAGAGGGTCTCAAATGCCGGGTCTTGTGAGAAGACAACACTGGCGCAGTGCAGATAGGGGAAGTTGAGGTGAGACTCAGACTGATGATGTGGCGGACGGAAGCGGGTCTGGATTGAGTGAATGCTGCGAAAGTGAGGATTTGGCTGGCGAGTATAGCAAGTAGCTGACGATCACAACGAGAGAGCAACAGAAGCACGCCGCACGCAAGTCCCGTATCATCGTTCTCCCTCCCTGCCAGTCTTTGTTCGCATCTCGAAGGAGCATTTTTGAACGCACACGCTCGGCCCATCACACAGAGACCTCATCACAATCGCATACACCCACAACAACAACAACAACAACAGCAACTCACGTACTCCGGGACACGCATAACACCCACACATTTCCTCCCCGGTTCACACACCCTTCAATTTCCAAGGCTTCAAGCTACAGCAGGTCGGTAGCGAATCCTCATCTCCACGCGCGAAAAGGGTCCTGTTCTCATCCACGACTGCGGCCGTTTTACTTCTGATTTCTTTCCCACCCTCGGCTTCCCCCTTGGACCCCTTTCCTCCCACAGATCAACCCCTTCCTCTCCCAATGCAGACAATAAAGTGTGTCGTGGTCGGCGACGGTGCCGTCGGAAAGGTATGTCTTTACTTTGCCCTCTCTCTGTCGCTCGCCAGCGCAGCTATCCGTGCAATGTAGCTGCCAGTCACTAATGTTCAACTTGCTCTCCTTTGTCGGGCCTTGATAGACCTGTCTCCTGATCAGGTGAGGATCTCAATTCCCTGTGCTACTCTTGTGGAAGGGCTCTACCCCCACGTCTGCCACATCAATCTCGTTTGCTCATGCGCTTTCTGTGCACTTTCCCGCAGTTACACCACCAACAAGTTCCCCTCCGAATATGTGCCTACAGTACGTAGGCATTAGGAGCGCGTTACCTGCGCATGTTCCTCAGAGGAAACTCAGTTCTGATCCGACCTTTCTTTTGCTGGCTCTTCTACCAGGTATTCGACAATTACGCAGTCACCGTCATGATCGGCGAGGACCCGTACACACTCGGACTCTTTGACACGGCCGGGCAAGAAGATTACGACCGACTGAGACCGCTCTCCTACCCTCAAACCGACGTCTTCCTCGTATGCTTCTCCGTCACCTCCCCAGCGTCCTTCGAGAACGTGAAGGAGAAGTGGTTCCCCGAGGTGCATCACCACTGCCCAGGCGTGCCCTGTCTGATCGTCGGCACCCAAGTCGACTTGCGCGATGACCCTGCAACAGTCGATAAGCTTGCACGGAGCAAGCAACGTCCCGTCTCCTTTGATCAGGGAGAGAGGTTGGCGAGGGAATTGGGTGCGGTCAAGTACGTCGAGTGCTCGGCTCTCACACAAAAGGGTCTCAAGAACGTCTTTGACGAGGTGCGTACTTCTGATTCGCTTGTGTCTCGGATAGTGCAGCAGCAGGGTTTTCTCCATCGCGCACGAGAACGTGCTCCGAACAGATAGCGGGGATATAAGCGGAGCGCTGGGATGCATGGGAAGTGGACCATGAGCCAAGGATGGTGCAGGGGTCTGCAATTCCCCTCGGGATAGATGGGAGATGCGAATTTGTGACGGGTCGTGAATCCGAGCGCAACCAGTAGCTACTGCAGTGCCGCCCACAGCCTGTGCACAGATGGGCTTGCAAAGCCAGACATCTGGCTCACGATATGCAATCTCCCGGAGCGAAGTCCTGCTGCTGTTTCTGGTAAATGTTCAGTACAAGTGACTGACATACATGCTGCGATTTTCTTTTTACTCTCGCAGGCAATTGTAGCCGCACTGGAGCCTCCAGTTGTGCGGAAGAAGGTACGTATCTGCACTTTCTCGCGAGCCGCGCCTCTCGCACTCGCATTTGCTGACACTATGTCTTCCCTCACTTGCGTCCACAGACAAAGTGCCTTATTTTGTAGATGCAATCTGGCTTCTCACGCAAGATCCATGGAGAATCTCTTTGGCCCATTCCCGAACCTCTGATCCATTTTCAAGACGAACGAACGCGACTACGACTGGGCCCACAAGACATCACGACGAGCACAATAGGAAGCGCAAAGCGCATGGCGCGGCCTGGTTGCTGCGCAGAACGACACCTCCTCCCCCTCTCCTCTCTTCCTCAGTGACGGCCGCAACCCTTTGGGAAGGCCATAAAGGTCGGATTTTTGTTTGCGACCACCCTGTCATGTCGTGTGCGTTGACCTGGCCTTGGAGGGCGGGAATCGGTCTCTCACGGGGACTTTCTCAGAATCCATAGTTACAAACACCATCTACATCAATCCCATTATCGATACCTCAAGCGCGTTCGACTCCGGACATCCGATCTATTCCACACCTATCTCGGCTTTCTTCTTCAACGATCGATCGCGCCTGCTCTCTAAGGCTTTCTTCTTCACGCGTCTCTCCTGGGTCCTTCCTCCCTTCCTCCCCTCTTCTTCCTCCTTCTTTTCCCTCTTTCGGTGCTTTCGACACTTTCACCGTTTTTCTTTGCTCCTGCGCTCTCACCGGGAGCGTACGTTTACTCTGCCTCCATCCTTGATACGCCTCCCTTCCATCTCTCCAACCGCCTTTCCCTCTCACCCTTCCATCCTCTCAGCCCATCCCATCCCGCTCTCCCTACTTCCCCTCCTCGATCAGTCCACAATCGTCGTTCTTCGAAACCCCGATTCACCTTACCGCCCGCTCACCCTTCGAACTCCTCCCACGACACATCCCCGAGGCTTCCTGGCGCAGGAACAAACCCTTTCCCTTCAAGTTGGAGCATCTCTGGAACCCTGAAAGTGCATATGTCCTCGAAGCTCGTTGCAGGGAGGTGGGCTATTCCGCTTACACGAACGCGCATAAATCCAACCGTTTTTCTCGTTCCTCTCCACATCCTTCAGCCCTGATTCCACCCCGCTTTCCTCTCCCCCTTGCGCCTTGTCCTCGTTCCTATATCGCCTTGTCCTGAAGCCCTCCCCGGTCTCCCTTCACTTCTTCTCTTCCAGCCACTTTCTAAGTCTCGCTCTCGCCACTTCCTCTCTCTCTATGGTGTCAGTCTCTTGTGATTCGCCCGTCTCCGTTTTCCCTTCTTAACCTTCCTGAGAAAAATCTTCCCTTCTTCCACCCTTGCCTGGCCTGACCCGACTTGCCCTTTTGCTTTTTCCTCCCATCCGCGTCGTTCCGAATACCTTGGGCGAAGCAGAGCAGTCCTGGCTTAAGTGAAGCAGGGAGCCGCTCTTATCTACCGCTCCTCCTGCCGCTTCAGCCTGCTGCGGCCTAAGGAGATCTTAGATCGCTTCAGATTATGAGCAACATGGCGCCCGGATCAGGAACGAGTCGGGGGAGAGCGGATGAACGATGAACATGGGGATCCTTTGAACGAAGCATGGACCACACGAAGCTGCCTTTTCCCACCCTGTCCAATTTACAGATGGAATGCGTTGGCATTTGACAGCCAGCCAGCTTCGACAATATTGACCCGGCCCTAGCCGGCCTGAAGGTGTGATGGGATCGACAGTCGACACCGCCGTCGTTCTCCTCCACGAGCTCAAAAAGTTCGAACACCGCCGTGCGCCGCAAGAACTCGTCGATCTCGTTGCAGAAGGGTCGAGGGGGAGAGCCAGGCTTCGGGATACTTCTCGGTTGAAACCGACGCAGGGCAGGCGGCGGCAGGGCCAAGGCGGCAAAGTCGAGTTCCGTCGGGTACTCGTCGGTTAATCTCGCACCGACCTCCTCTGCAACATGCACCGACTTTGCATGTCCAGCCAGATAGAGGCGGTGCCGCTGCACCGCAGATCGCGAGTCACACAACTGGCCCCGACACCGGCGCTGCTGGTCATTGCGTCGATACGCATGGGTCCCAGAAACACCTTTTTTTTGGGAAGCAAGAGAGTTTGTATCGTGTGTAGTGAGTGAGTTCCCTCTTCCTTCCTGGCACTCTCCTTGCTCACGCACACGCTCCACGCGGACGCTGATGCGGTGATCCTCACGAATAGTGTTCTCTCCAATCTTTCTTCTTTGCAGCGGTCGAACCGTCGACCCGCAATTCGGTGAAGTAGAGTGGATTTGATCCGCTGCTGCTGTCCGAGGTCAGATCAGAGGGCGTGGGAGACCAGAGACACAGGGGAATGCGTTGGATATGGGCGAGCATTGAGCAAGGCGGCGATGGCGAAGTGGCCAGCAGATTCCCAGCTTGGCGCAGGCGGGCCTTCTTCTTTGGAAGGATAAGCAGGCCGTGGGAAGCGCAGGAAGAACCAGTTTTTTAAGATTCGTGGGTCAACTTCGCGGTTCGCCTGAGGCCGGAGGCCAATCAGTTTGAGGTGTCCGTTTGGAGCAGACATTGCCGAGCGACGGACAAATAAGATGATACTTCGCAGAGAAGAGACGCCGGGGCGAAGGACATACCAGCATAGCGACACAGTGACGACCTGCCGCAGTCCACACGACACTTCCGTCTTTTCCTGGTCTCGTCGAGCATCTGGCAGTGACGGCGCTCGCTCGCCACACCACACTCACAACCCATCGTGGGTTAATCAAGGCACAGACAAGATTACTGAGCAAGAAACGAGCGCTAGTGGCAATCAGAGCACTTTCGCCGCCCGAGGCACGGCTTTAGCTTCACTTACCAAACTGACAGAAGTCGGCGTATGGTAATCTAAAGCGCTGTGCTGTTGTGGCCTCTTCCTCTCCTGGGTTGCCTTCCTTCTGACTCACTCCGACCGCCATCATCCTTGTTCTGCACCCTCTCCTCTCCGCTCTATCTAACTTCCTACCCCAGGGTGAGCCAGAGTTCCCCGCGCCCTGGTGGCACAAGAAGGAGCGAAAGACAATACATCGTCTTCGTATATAATCTTGCTGATTCTCCGTCTCTTCTGATTCTTTGATCTAGCCCCAACACCCCCTGTTCACCCTTTCTCATCGCTCATTCCTCATCCCCGTCTTCAAGTATACCCTCCAGTAGTCTCGCTTACTGAGTACTCCACTGGTCTTCGACGGGCTTTATCTTATCATCCTCATTCCGACACTGCGACGGCAAGACCCAGCCTACAATGCCACTCTTCCACCGCCACCCCAAGGAGGGTCAGCAAGACGACATCATGACCGAAGCCAAACCCCCACCCTACTCCGGCTCTGAAGACGACGAAAAGTCAGCCATGAAGGATGCGCACATCGAAGCAAAGCTAGGCGAGGCGAATGCCTCTCTCGGGGAGACCAAGGTTCATCCCATCACAGCCAGTGACGTTGAGTCCCTCGAGAAGGAGGGTGCCTTCAAAGCGTTCGACCCGTTTCTCGGCGAACCCTTTGACGTCGAAGAGCTCGGAGAAGAGGAAGGCAGCGGATTCACCATTCGTGCTGTCTTGCTCGGCTCGGTACTTGGCCTGCTCATCGCCGCCTCCAACGTCTACCTCGGTCTCAAGACGGGCTTCACCTTTGCTGCCTCTCTTTTCGGTGCCATTCTCGGATTCGCCGGTATCCAGTTCCTGCAGTTCGCTCTGCCCCCCAAGTGGGGTGGCGCGCCCTCTCCCACGCGAGACCTGCACGGTTCAGTCTGCCGCCACCGCAGCAGGATCACTCAGTGGCGCATTCGTAGGTGAGTTCAAAATTCTCAGCATTCAGTATGGCTCCGCGTCGAGACTCATCGAACTTGTTTATTTGTAGCTGCCATTCCGGCGATGTACCAGCTCGGCCTCTTGGGAGCCAGCGCACGCGAAGACTTTGGACGCCTTATCACCTTCACCGTCGTCTCGGCCTTCTACGGTTGCTTCTTCGCTATTCCTCTTCGCAAATTCTTCATTATTCGCCTACGAGTGGGTATCGCAGCTGCAGACACGTCTGATTTCAGTCGGAAGCACTGACAAGTGACACCTGCTTCCTCCTTTTTCTCCTTGCCAGCTCGTATTCCCAACACCCACAGCCACAGCCATCACCATCAAGAGCTTGCACTCTATCGGTGGAGCTCGTCGCGCTCGGATTCAGACCTACATTCTCGTGGGCACTTTTTCTGCCTCTCTCATTTGGTGTGTCGCCAACCAGTTTGGTGAGTGCTGCTCCTCTCCAGTCCCATCATCTTCCTCACGCAGCTCTTCTCACGCAACCACATCCTCGTCCTTCCTCAGCGCAAGGCATTCTCTACGAATGGCACTGGGCCTACTGGCTCTACCAGTGGGGCTGGGAGAGTGCCCTCGTCGTCGACAACTGGAATTGGTATTTCCAGACCACGCCCGCCTTCTTCGGTGCAGGTATGCTCGCCGGCCTCAACGCATCCATCTCCTTCCTCTTCGGCTCCATTCTTCTGTGGGGCGTTATTGGTCCTGCTCTCATCCAGACCGGACAGGCTCAGGGCAAAGCAATTCCGGGACTCGAGCTTAACGGAGTCACGCGCGTCAGCTACAACAGTCTCAGCTTCACTGTTGGACAAGACCTCAACGCAACCAGCCCCCGCTACTGGGGTCTGTGGGTCGGCGTTTTGATGATGTTTGCTGCCAGTGCGGCAGAGCTCGGTATGAATGCCCCAGCCATCTACCGCGGATGCAAGGCAGCCTGTGTGGACACGTACTGCACCATGCGTCACAGGCCCCTTCCTGAAAGGGGTTCTGATATGAACGACACAGTCCCCAAGGAACATCAAACTCCGTTCTGGATGTGGGGTGGCGGTCTGCTTCTTTCCGTTGTCTTCAGTGAGTGACTACCCCTTTTCCGTGTGCTGTGCGTCACCCAGATCCCTTCCACTGACAACCTTCCCTCTCTCGTGTTCTTTGTGCACTTCTAGCTTGCGTGGTCTCTGCGGTGCAATTCGACATGCACGTGGGCATCAGCATCCTCGCCATCGTGCTCGCCTTCCTCTTCTCTTTCGTCGGCCTTCAAGCGAGTGGTACAACCGACACGAACCCGCTAGGCGTTATCGCCAAGGGCTCTCAGCTCATCGTTGGTGGAGCGTTGAGAGGAACCCCGGGCGACATGAACGCACATCTGCTTTCGAACTTGATCGCTGGTTCGATCGTCAGTTCCGCCGGAGCTCACAGTGTTGACATGGTCGGAGACCTCAAGACAGGCCACCTCCTCCGCGCTCGGCCTCGCACGCAATTCTACGCCCAGCTGGCAGGTTCCATTCCCGGTATCTTCCTTTCGCCCGGCCTGTTCGTCCTCTTCTCGACCGCCTACCCTTGCATCATCGACTCTAGCCTGTCGGATAAATGCCCCTTCCAGCTTCCCGCTGTTAATGCTTGGATAGCCGTTGCCAAGGCCGTTCTCTCCCCGACTTTGCCAGTTTCCAAGAGTAGCGGAATCACCGCCCTCATGTTCGCATTCCTCGCCGTTTTCTCCGTCGTGGCGCGATACCTCTGGGTCCCAAAGAAGTACCAGGTCTACGTCCCCAACTTCAACGCCGTCGGGCTTGGCTTCGTCCTACCACAGACCTACATTCCCGTCGCCATGACCTGCGGTGCCATCTTCTCCTACTTCTGGCAAAAGCGGCGACCACAGCAGTACGACATGGCCGGCTATGCAACAGCAGCAGGCTTCATCGCAGGCGAGGGTATTGCTGGCGTCGTCAACGCCATCCTCACGATTGCTGGAGTCGCAGGCGGCATGGACTCAGCGGGCAATGTCCGTGGAAGCCTGGTCGGTTACCCTCCGTGGTGAAGCAGGCGCATATACCAGATACACAAACCTCGCTCATCCACAAAACTACTCAGCGGCAGCGTGAGCAACGGGTCATAAACTCGGCTCTGTGCTTTTCCTCTTCCGCCTAACGCTTGCCCTGTTCGATACATGTGCCATACCTATAACGAGTCTCTATAACGCGAACGAAATCAATCTGTCATCGGTTACCACTTCTGTACAGCGTGTCCAGTACATAATCATTAGGAGGATGTTGCTCCCGCCTGTCCTAACTCATGCCCGCTGTGAGAAGCTCAGGTTCATGAGCTATGATGGAGTAGCGTTGCTGAAATTTGACAGTGGAGCTTTAGTAATACAGTAGGGAGGTTGAGAGGCCTGTTCCGAGGATTGATCGAGTCGATGCAAGGCGGCGTGGGGGTAGGAATTGCGTAGATGGGTCGATTGCTCTTTGAAGTGTGCTTGGACCGACGATGCTCAAAACTGAGTCGATGGAATCTTCCTGAGCACAGGCATTCGCTTCCTATCCTGCACCTTGCCCCGTCCAGGTCCTCCTACCTCAAAAGTCTCAGTGCTGCTTGGCCCACCTTCCAACTCCCGGACTAGTTCTAGACTGCTCGCTCTGTTCGCATCAATCACGATGCCTCCTCCATGGCTGGCGCCACCAGACCCACGTCGCTCCTGAACAGCTGGTAGCAGTACACTCGCCGCTGCCGATGGGGCCGAAGGTATCGAGAGCGCACCCCGATTATTGGCAGCGTCTAGCAGCACCGAATCGAGCTTGCCAGCAAGGACGTCCAACCACTGTCCGAGGTCATCAATCGTGCGCGAAAGCTCAGCGGCAAGCTTCTCGTTTGCGTTCGCTTCCGACGCGGCGAGTAACGAGCGCATTGGAGATATGGAAGAATCATACTGTTGTTGCTGTCCGTCCAGCGCCACGTCTACCGTCGCGTAGCCGGCCATGAGATCGACCAGGTTCAACGGACGGAGCGGAGGCGGCGTAGGATATCGTATCGGAGGCGGACTCGGTTCACGGGGTGGAGCCAGTTGCTGTTGCGGTGGGGGTGGTGGAGGGGATGGCAGTCGCAGTGGAGGTGGACTTTTAGCTCGCTGAGTCGAGGGTGTGGCGTGAGAGGGTGCAGGTGATTCGACTTCCCGTGTTGGAGGACTGGAAGACCGGACCAGCTGTGGAGGAGGAAAAGCAGGCCCTGAGTCCGAGGCTGACGCCGGCGCCGACGCCGATAAGGGTGGCGTGTTGACTATACGAGATGACGGGCTTGCCGGCTGTAATATCGGAGACGTGGCGGGGGGTGACAAGGGTCGCGGCGGTGGGCCTGGAATGACAGAAGCTTGTGATGGAGGGGCGGAAGGTAACCGAGGAGGAAAGTGGAAAGAACCGCCACCATGCGATGAAGGCTGAGGATCAGGTAGCTGCCTGCTTGACTGAGACTGCAATTGAGAAGGCGGTTGAGCGGAGCTTCGGCCTTGAGAAGGGAAGTTGGACGCGTTCGGCGTGAGATCCAAGTCCAACATGGATGGAGGCATGGGCTTGTCCAGATCAAAAATGGGCTCCATGGCCATTGCAGGTTGCATGTCACCAGTCGGACCGAATTCTGGAAGCTGGAACATCGGTATTTGGGCTTGTGAGGGTGTTGGAGGATACCAGGTTCCGCTCAAGCGCATCGTGTTTTCGGATAACATGGGGCTGGAGAGGTACGGAAGACGTGGCCTGTTGTTGTTAGGAATGCTCTGGGAGCCATTGTCACCAAAGCCACCGTTTTCGTCCTCGAATAACCTTTGAAGTGGATGATCCCGCATCTGAGGTTTGGGCAGCGTTTCTGGAGCCATCTGCTCCGGTAACTCGCTGAACAAATCCCGGCTGCCGTCTTCGTTGAACTCCCAATCGCTGTCTGTCGACATATATGATGATCGTGGATCAGCTCCTGCAAAACTTGACGCCTGTGCTCCAACGAGACTCATTCGCATCCCGCCTGTCTTCGTCCATGAGTTGTACTGTAGGATCAGGTCTCGCAGGATGGCTGTTGTTACTTTTGAGGTGCTCTTGATCCACTTCAGCTTGCCGAGCTCTTCAGCACTGGGTCTCTGTGGGAAGGAGCAAAACTTGAGCGATAATCGACAATCTTCGAGACAGATGATGGTCCGCTCACCTCGTTGGCTTCTTCGTTCAAACAGGCGGCAATGAAATCCCGCATGGCCGGTGTGAACGTCATATCCGTAGGGAGTCTGGGTGGTTTGCCCTTGGCAATTCTCATCAGCGTCATATTCTGATCCTCTTCATTGGCATAAGGTGGGTTGCCAGTGACCATCTCGTAGATCGTGATTCCCAAACTCCAGATGTCTGCACTTTGGTCGTACAGTTTCCCATCGGCTGCGGCGACGACTTCGGGCGCCATCCAGCACGGAGTGCCGACAAACGTGCTCCGCTTGTTGGACATTGACGTCGCAGACGCAAGGGAGGCGGCGACCCCGAAATCACATAACAGGATACGTCCGGCGTTCGTGAGTAAAATGTTGGCCGCTTTCACGTCACGATGAATGATGCCGGAGCGATGTAGGAATGCCAGTGCTATCAGCGTCTCGCGGACGATAATGCTGGCATGGCGCTCCGCAATAGGCCCGGCTTTCATCTGCGCCAGAAAGCAAAGTATGGTAAGCACAGTACTTTGCGCGCGAAGAGACTCAACCACTCACCAGTGTGCGCACGCTTCCGCCCTCAGCGAGATCCATGACCAGCCATATCTCAGGACCTTCCGTCCAGCAGCCCCAGTACCGTACCACATTGTACCGATCAGCGTCTCTAAGTTGGCTGAGTAGCGCAACCTCGCGCTGTATATCCGCGACGTCCTGGTCGTCTGGAGTGTCGAGATTGACGATCTTCAATGCGACGGGTGCACCTGTACGAATATACTGGCCTCGGAAGACGGACCCGTACGCGCCTCTTCCGATGAGCTCGAGCTTGCGAAAAGTCTCGTGCACGGAAGATTGAACGGGAGCCGCAGGAGGAGGAGGAGCGGCTGCTACGGCCATGGGAGGAGGAAAAATCAGTGGCTGACTGCCACTGTTACCTTGTTGATACAGGCTCCCGTGATGGCCAGGCGAAGGAGGCGGCAGACCTCGGTAGCTTCCGTTTCCGATGCTCATCCCAGCCGACGCCACAGGCACTGCTGGAGGGGGCCGGCTGGCTGTGAGCATGCCGTTTGAGGGCATCGACTGGAGCGGCGGCATTCCCATCGCATGAGCGATACCCTGTCCTGCATGACTGTGGCCATGATTGTGTACGTGACCGTGATTCGGCCCCGAAACTGGACCTGGACTTGGCGCCATGCTGCTCGCCGTGTGTGAAGATAGTCGGCGTTGTCGTGTTCGTCGTCGTGTTGAGCTCAGACAGGAACCTCCCTCAAGGCAAGAGGCCAACTATGTAGCCAAGCTCCTTCTCCACAAGTAACACAAACCGAGGAACAAAGGGGCCGGATAAACTCATATCCACTCGAATGAATGCGACAGAAATCACGAGCATAGTAGCAGTTTACAAGTGTTGAGGTTAGTGCTATTGCTCTTGCTCAGTGGACGGCTTGACATCAGCGGCATCCGAAGGCTTCTCCTCCTCTGGCCTAGCAAATGCAGAGGAAGTGCCCACCTCTTGTGCCTGTTGAGATTGGGCAGCCGCTACCCTCCCAAGGTTTCCGGCCACACGCGACGTCCTACCGACGTCCCCTTCCGCGCCGTCTGCTCTTAATCCCGTCCCTGTGGACCCAGAGGCACCTTCCGTTCCGCCATCGCCGCCATCGCGTTTCTTGTTGACCTCCTCGGCCACCATGGCGGGATTGAAACGCCGGAACCGATTCCAATGCTCCGCAACGCCGATACCACACACACTCTGCGAGTAGGAAAATGAAGCTTCAAATGCATCAGCAGACTACTTCAAAGCTTTGTCGATACAGAGCAGCGCCGGGATTCTGACCTTAAGGATTTCGACAACGATGACAAGTTCGGGGTTCTTGAGATCGACGCTATGTGCCCCTGCTTGCAGGGCCACTTGTTCGCCTATAAGCTGGATGAGTGGATCGCGCGTGACGATGTTATGTGCACGGATACGGGGCTCAATCCGATACTGTCAAAAAGCCGCACAACACAGAATCATCAGCAACAAGGAGCATTCCCTTTGTCGGTATGGTATCCAACGAATGGAAATCCTGCCTACGGACTCACAGTGCGAGGTCGTTCAGAGGTGAAGAAGCTGGGCAAGACTCGGCCAGCAAGTGCTTCGATCGATTCGTAGTTTGCGGCACAGGTGTCTGCCACAGGTGTCAGGCGCTGTACAAAACTACATGACGATGCTTGGGTTAGTAGAGAAAGGGGAAGAGGGAACAGCGGTAAAAGAAGGCAAACGTACCGACATCGAGCCCCGCCTGTCCGCTCGACCTCTTCGAGGACGCTGTAGACCAGTGCGTGAGGGTCCTGAGGCGCTGTGACACGCATGAATGCGACTGGATTTCCAGTCATGGAGACAGAGGTTCAGCTCAGCACTGGCAGTATGACTCTTTTCTGAGGGTGAAGACTCACCGCAGTCGAGTAGACCCTGAGTCACCGTGCTGAATCGGTAGAGCTTCGCCGGGCCACCCTTGGTTCCCTTTCCCTGACCGTGTCCAGCTCCATTCGAATGCGGCCCTCCAGAAGTTGCATTTAGTTCAGCAAGTTCGGCCTGGATTTGCGCTTGAATATCGTTCAACGGAGCATTGACGCTGCTATCCCCTTCTCTGAATTCGGAAGGCAGATCAGGCTTCTCTGTGGCAGCAGAAGCTTCCTCGGCCTGCTCCTCTTCTACCTCCTGCTTGACATCGTTATCGTCTTGGGCCGGCCCATTGAACAGCGCATCTTCGTCCTCCTCTGTTAGAACTTTCTTGACGTAGGCTTTGTTCTCAACAGGAACGTACGCCTCCAGCTTGACATCTGGATATAACCGTTCTGCGTGCTGTGGAATCAGGAAAGAACCCGTGATCAGCCATGTCCGTCAATCGAGGTAAGGAAAGACCGGATACATCGCAAATCACTCACCTCTTCAAGGACGTCTTTGAGCTGCAGAGCAGCTTTGCGCTCCCGTCCACGAGAGGTAGTAATGAAGATGCCGGGACCTGCCATGGTCGTTCTGATCGCATTATCCGAGGTGTTACGGTGGTAGGGCCGCTTGCTCGATCCGCCAGCACCAGCACCGCCTCCTCGTCCACTACCACCTTCTCCTGACCTGCCGCCGCCTTCGTATTTTCGCTTGTTGCCTCGCGCCATTGTCTCCTTTTGTGCTGCTGCTTGTCGTCGTGCCTTTCGTATGGCTGCGGGCCTGCGGCTAGTCAGTGAGTCCAAGAAGAAGAGTGGGCTCGGAGCCTTTTTCGAGGGTCACGGGGTCACGTGATCAATTGCACCGACGTGTCCTTTTTGCAGTGTGGGACGTTGGTGGAGGTGGAATCTAGCGACTTCCATTCAAGAGGATCTAGAATCAGTGGCGGACGACCAGTTAAGCGCAGACGGCGAAGCGCATTTGGAACCTACCCAGGCTCAAACGTCGTTGCAACATGCTTTCATTGGTGGCTGACTACTTTCCCTTCTTTTTCCCTCCTCCTCATTCTTTATGTGCCTCGCTCCCCCACTCCATCTAGCATGAGACCATGATGGTGCGATGGTGTGGATTTGCTCAGTATACGCCAACATCTCCCTTTCTGTGAGGCTTTCAGTCAGTGGCTAATTCCTGGAGACGGTGTCACTCAGTCGCATGAATGTTATTGAGACCTAACCGCTAACCCTTCGCCAACCGAGCTTGAGGTGCCACACTGTATCACTATGGCCCGCCCTATCGTGAGGTCCACGCTGGTGATGCAGAAAGAAACACACCAGTCTGTTCTCGAGCGAGAGATATGTGTGATGTATTGACGATAATAGAAGTGATGAAGAGCACAACGCGTATGTGGGACAGAGCAAAAGCGTAGACGCGACAAAGATATTCGTCCCGTCCGAGGTTGAAAAGGTATGCCATGCTGGAACTAGGAAGCGTGCGCAGCCATTCGTCTTTCACAAAAGCAGGCGACGCTTGGGATCCCTACTCAGTTCAGCAGAGTGTAGACAGCAGCTCCGAGGGCTACGATGGTGGCTTCACCCAGACCAGGGAACACGGCCAGAGGCAAAGCTGAAGACTTCTTAGCCGGGGTAGTAGTGTTCGAAACGGCGCCGGTCGTGGGAGTAACAATGCTGCCACTGGGATTGCCGGGGGTTGACGAAGAGCCAGCGGGGGTCGTTCCGCTATCGCTGCTACTGCTGCTGCTGCTGCTGCTGCTGCTGCTGCTGCTGCTGCTGCTGCTGCTGCTGCCGCTGCCACTGCCACTGCCACCGCTGTTGCCGTTATCGCTGCCACTGCCGCTAGCGTTCTTGAGTACGCTGGTGGGCTTCGTCTTGTCCGCTGTGGGAGTGGCCGCGTTCGCATACCAAGGGGCACCGACCATCTGGGCAACGTTAGCGGTCTTCCATCCGTTCTTCTGGGCTCCCACCCAGGTGTGTTCTTCGAAGAAGCCGACCGTAGTGTCGCTCAGCTCATGTTCGAGCATGAGCACGCCGGGCGACTTAGGACCAGCGAGCGCCGCATCGATGTACGATGTGACACTTTCGATCGTTCCGCCTGGGGTCTCGCCCGGGCAGGCAGAAGTGGTAGGGTTCTGGCCGAAGCAATAGTCATTTGCATCTTTGTCCCAAGAGACGTGGCGAAGGCCGAACAGCTCTTCGGCGATAGCACGAATGCGGTTATCGACGTCGCCTGGATAGAGGGAGGATGGGCAGCGTTGGGTCAGAAAATCCTCAGAAGAAGCATGTCTTTGCTGTATCAGTTTTGAGCAAACTCACCATAGGCTCCTCTCCACATGGATGGCATGAATCCGGACAAGTCGTAGATGATCTGCATCGTCCAGCCCAATTCAGCCACTACGACTTCGTTGCTGAGAGTCTGCAGTCTCAAAAAAGCCTGTAAGCATTCCCTAAACGTCTTCAGAACAAGTTTACTTCGATGATACTGACCGTCATTTGATGGTGGGTGTAGGTGTGCACGGCAAGCTGTTGGTTGGGGTCCTTGAGGATGTCCTGGAAGGTATCCGTCATTCCAGCGATTTGACCTCCGATGACAAACCGGGTAGCCGAAATATTGTTCTGGGAAGGCAAAGGTGGCAGGTTCCATGGTTATACTTCCAAGTGTGTTTACACTCTTGATATGTCTGAGCTTATCTGGATGAGGAACTGATTCAAGCGGGGTGTAGCCTGTGTGGGTCCTGTCAGAGAAGGGATCAGGTACGATCAAAGCCTGTTCAGTATGGCTCAGCTGGCAGAACGTCATATGAGTACTCACCGTCGTCGAAGTTGATGCCAACGACGCCGTCGGGCGCCTGGAAGATATCGTTGGGCCCCTGGCACTGGTTAGTGCTCCAGCTGCACACCTTAGTCATGTCGGTGCCTGACGGATAGGTAGGCGTGCCGCCGTCCGGTGAGGAGCTGACAGGGATGTCGGGGACCTTGCCTGCTTGGACAGCAGCGTCGAGTGCGGCCTTCCATTCAGGCTTGATCAGCTCAGCTGCAAGAGGATTACCATCGAGCTGAGGGTCTAAGAGTGGTAGGGAATGATGAGGAGGAGGCCGGACAGTCAGAAGCTGGAGCTCCACTCGAAAGCTATGCGTCTGTCGAGACCTGAGACTCACATGTATTGGTCGACTGTCGCTTGAGTTGGATTAGGGACCCAGCCTCGACTCCCCCGCTGAGGAGAATCATCAATGTAAGAAGACGAAGAACCTGCATGGCTTTGAGTGATACAAGGTGGGTGTGGATGAGTATGAAGCAGGGTGGATGAGTCGTCAAAGAGCGGTTGGACGGGGACCGAAAATGTTGAATAGGTCGCCTTCTCCTACGTCCCTTTATATACCTTTTCTTGACGCTGCACTCACGCACCCACACGACACACAATTCTCCGATATTCGATATGAGACAAATCCTGGCGGTGCAACCACCGTACTCGTGCAATTGTTAGCGATTTTTCCTTCCGATGCCGCCTGCGCTGGGTCCTCACCCACACCTCAAATGAAATGAGCTGCACAGGAAAGGGGGCTGGGACCGTTCATAAGTCCAAATCGATCGCACAGGCGACAAGGCTCGAGCACATGCAAAATGGCGCGTTGGTGTGGCGGTGGTGGTATGATCATGAAACAACGCAACAAACAAACAAAAAACACGTGGCAATTTGTTACGTAGTACATTACCTACGTCCTGCCCTTTGTAAACCACGCATCGCACCTCCGACGCCAGCAAAGTCTCGAAGGTCGGAAGCCGCTTCACACCGAGGCCCGAGCTGGGCTGGAAGATGAGGCGGACACTTCTGACGTCTCCTTTTAGGCCTTTAGCCGTTACGAGACCTGACCGAATCAATTCAGAGGCCAGGTACCGTGAGCTCGCCTCGTTTCGGAATTGGACTTGCGCCTAACCGACTCCTGTCATGACATGCACTGCGTATGCTCATCTATTCACCTCATTTGGCGCCTTGGGCTGGCTGGCAGCCTCGCCGGCGAACCTTTCTCCGTTTCCTGGGCTGCAGTGGATACCAAACTCGTCCATGATGCATGTAGAACACTGTTCAACAGAGACACACACGGGCAGCGAGGCACATATAAAAGGAAGGAAGGGTCAGGCAGGCAGGCAAGGGATGAGGATCACGAAGTGAGAGGGAAAGCCAGCCACCAATCAATACAGCTCGCCGCAACAGCGTTCGAGCCCGGATAATTTCGAATGTCTTGATGCCTAGTGTCTGCGCTTTGCTGGCTGTCCGTCTACTACTCATTCTGGTTCCTCTTGTACGACGAGTTGAGTACTAAAGAAGGGGTAGCAGTAGACGTACAGAGATGGGGAGATAGAAAGAAGCAAGTTTATTGACTAAATCCACTGAAAGTGTGAGAAGCGACCGGCAGCTCCTCACTCCACTCACTACCGAAATGGTGAGTGGAGCTGGATCTCACGGGCGAATCGTTGGTCGCGGGTACCAAGAGGGAGCGTGCAGGAGTGGAAAAGAGACACAGTGGAAGGCCGAAAGAGACGAGCATCTTTGTCGTGTCTACGCTTTTGCTCTGTCCCACATACGCCTTGCGCTCTTCATCACTTCTATCATCGTTAATCCTTCACATCTCTCTCTGTCGAGAACATACTGCTGTCTTTCTTCTGCATCACCAGCGCGTACCTCAGGATAGGGCTGGTAATAGCGATTCAGTATGGTATCTAAAGCTCGGTTGGCGAAGGTTCAGCGTTCAGCGTTCAGCGTTCAGATCTCAGTACCCTCGTACGACTCAGTGACATTGTCTTACGAAGCTAGCCACTGCATGAAAACCTCGCAGAAGGGGGGATGTTGGCGGATCGATACTAACTAAGCACATACCATCACAGCTTTCAGACCCCATAGCATTCGGCTTTATGTTCTTTCAGAGTTCAGGAAAGGTGCAGTCTCACACCGTTAATGAATAGGCTCGAGATTCAAAGACTAGATGAAAAGTGTAGTGATTGAGTGGTTGAATAGTGAAGCACAACGCAAGGTTCTAAGCTCTAGGACATTAATGGAGGATTGCTGACACAATATGGGTCGTGAAAAGCGCCGTATTGACTGGTCTCAAAGGGCTGGATGCAGTTGACTGCTCAGTTGTTGGAGCAGGTGGCCTTGTTGCCCTCAACGACGCACTTGAGGTCGGTACCAAAGACGGAGGCGACGACGGTGCCGTTGGTGCTGACACCGAGGGAGAAGGAGGTGCTCTTGTTGTCACCGCTGGAAGGATGACAGGGGAGCCTTTAGAGTCAGTGACCGACTACCAGGTATAGATAAGATCAACCTTATCTTCGGTGCGTATGATACTCACAATCCAATACCAGCGCCGACGGAAATACCGTCTTTGTTGATGGTGTAGCCGCCTCCGAGAGTGTTGCTGGAGACATTAGCAGTGTAGCCAACCTCGAGCTTTTCGGTCGTCCAAAGAACACCCGAGACAGCGTTGAAGTCGCCAAGAGCGGCGATGGTACCGTTGCCGCCAGTGTTGAGCGTGGCCGTCGAGTTGTCGGGGGCAATGTTGGTTGCGTTAAGGAGGTAGGTGTTGCCGCCGGGGACGGGGTTGTTGTTGTTGGGCTGGTCATCGTTGTTACCGTTGCCACCGGCAGAGGCAGAGGCAGAGCCCGATGAAGAGGCAGCAGCAGATCCAGAGCCAGCGGCAGCGCTGGAGGAAGAGCTAGAGCTAGAAGAGGCTGCGGCGCCGCCGGTAGGTTCGTCGCGCACGGCAACCGCGGCGTTCTGTGCGGGGGCTGCAGCGACGAGGGCGAGCAATGGGGCGAGGACGATAGCGGTGCGAATGAAGTGCATCTTGAGAAGAATGGTAAGGGTAGGGTTTGAAGGTGTAGATGATGGGTTCAGAGAAGAGAGCAAGTACGTGGGATGTCTGATCAGGGAGGAGGCCCTTTTTATATCTGGTCAGTGACAGCGGGCAGAGCAGAGAAAACGGTACGCCCCTGTCACGACAGCGCTCCAGACGTCAGAATGAGCATGGAAGATTAGATGAGAAGCCGTAACACTTGCCTTCAGCCTGATCGATGCACAGCAACCGGTCGTCGAAATGACCCGGTCACAACAGCAGTGTGCCGCCGTACGCTAACCCGAACGAAAGGAGTCAAGACCAACTCAAAATTTCCTCATCTCATTCTCATCCCATTGCGACTCCCGGTATCATACAATAAGCACCGATGAAGCAAAACGTATGTACTCGTATGTACTCGTATGTATCATTAGCTGTGTCCTCACAACGCGCGGCTAGAGCAGAAAGTCTAACACGTGTGTCCGATCAAATTTCCAAAATGACTCAGAAGCAGCTGCTTGGCGATGGTGGTCCGAGTGGTCGGACGTCGGAATTTCATGGGTGTACCGTTTTCTGGACGAAGGCGAGTTTCACTTGCGGATACGTGAAAGGGCCGAACGCGGAAAGCTGCCTGAAATGAAGTACGCGGGAGAGAACGTCCATCTCAGCCCTCGGGCTCGGGGCGAACGTTTTGCGATGAAAGGAGCGTTACCCCTCCTCGATCGAGACGCGAGACAGCGACTTCCGACATGCAGAAAACCTCACAAAACGGAAATGGAGGCTGGCTGGGCGCATCGTCCGCCACCTCACCTCATCCCGCACGGCCAATGGGCTACGTTCTCTTGGCTTCAGTCTGGCCAAATGAGATACTACAAGCGGATGTGACAGCCTACACTTTGGAAGCTCTTCACATGGCGGCGCGACGCCTTTGCGTATGTATGCGGTGTTTGAACTGGAGCTCATCGCGTATTTCGTTTATTGCGGTACGGAACATGGAGGAGTTGGAATGGTAACTTTCGCTTCCAAGCTGCGCCGCCGTACACTCTTGTCAGTTCTTTCCTTCATGGAGAGTGCGATGGGCCAAAAAAGGGTAAAAGCCAGGTAAGAATCGTCTTCTTCCTCCTCCTCCTCCTCCTCTCTCTCTTCATTCGCCTTCTTCCC